>SNQJ01S0050367.1:0-28384 GCA_010110895.2 Picea sitchensis | reverse complement strand
GTCCTCGAGTTTCCAACGCCCTACTAACCTGTCTGGTCAAGCTCCAACTATCTCCTCCCAAAAATAATCATCTCGTGTTGAAGGACTCCAGTGTCAACAACCTTAGCTCGGACACAGATCTGTGATTACAACACCTTAACATAGCACTCAACAGTTACAATTCGTTAATATTCATCCTTAGTTTACAGTGCAACTAAACCCTAACAACCCATAAACACAGTATTTATACAAATCCAATAGATTCAAGTAATAAGCATATCAACATAGATCATATCTATCATTCATTCACATTATTCAGTACTAAGCTACCATATTAGATCCTTCTAAGAATACATCAATGCACTAAGCATCCAATCACATAGACAATAAAACAACCATAAAGCACATAGAAACCATAACGTAGGATATACGTGGTTCACCCCCACCCTGGGGCTACGTCCACCAAATCTTATCCTCTTTAATTATCTTCAGTCAATCAACTACATGCACAGAGCCTTGATATCTTACTCCATAGAGGACATGAGATCTACACACCTCACTAGATCCTCCTTCCTTGATTTACAACACAAAGCCTTCCATAGTCTCTTACAATCACTTGCACTTAGATCTGCAAGCCTCACATAGTATGCACAAAGCAATTACAATTACCACTTACACTTAGCAATTAATGCTTAGCACTTAGCATCATATACCTATCCCTCCTTCGATCACATAGATCGAACTTGATCACTTAGCACACTGACCTCTTCTTACATTGCATAGCTACTTATTTATACATTACAAAATGGGCCTAAACATGGGTAAACCCATGGGCCGACATCCCCATTCCCATTACATAAGCCTAAAACCAAAAAATCTCTAAAAAGGGGCCTATATCCCGTGATCTCTGCTTCGACTTGCGCTCTGTCTTCAATAGCTTGTTGAAGTGCCAAAAATAGGGAAAACATGACCAAGGATCCTCAGACTTGGTCAAGGGCCAACAAACCCCCAACAATCAGATGTGACTCATCCCTAGTCACTCTGGTCTGGGTAGTTTTGCTTCAAAATCCTTGAGCTTGGATCAATATGCTTCGACCTATTGTTGCGCCAGGGCCTCTTGCTCGGTGAACTCTTGGATGACTACTTCGTTTACATGTCCCTCTAAATGATGTTCGACTATAGAAACTACTTGTTCCAACTCTACGCATCAGCCTTCAATATCCTCAAACAGTTGGGAAGATTTGTCTTGGACTGGTTGGAGCCTTTGAGTCACTTCCATGACTTTTCTCTGAATGGTGTGGACCTGCTGTTGAGCAGTGCATTGTTCCTAGGATCACTTCATCCTTTCAATTGCTGATAGGATCTTTAACTGTGCCTATACAACTGTTGCTTGTTGCTTTTCTTCCTGGAGCTGTGACTCCAATACCTTTATCTCAATATCTTTGGTGAGTCACTCATAATTCTATGAGTTGCAAGAACTTAGTTGTTTGAATTCCAGAAAGAATTATCTAATCCTCTCTATTACACTCCAGGTAGTGGCTTCTCGTTGATCTCGCATGTCCTGCTGGGTACTTGGCACTGTTCATAGCTCGAGGTCAGTGATTCTCTGTTGAGGCTATTGGATAGCTTCCGCAAGCTACTCTACTTGATGTTCCACTGGGTATTCCACCTTTTGTTCTAAACCTGTCACTGAGTGAAGTGCTCTATTGACTGTTTCTTTTACTCCCACCTGCACTATGAGAAACTGCTCTTTCTCTTGCTGGATCTGTGCTTTCTCTTCTTTAAACTTAGTTTGGAGGGTAGCCTTCTCTTGTTGCGCAACTCGACATTGCTCTATGAATAATTTTTGAACTTGCTTTAGGGCCTCTGTGGCCTGTTCAGTTTCTTCCTATGTGCGACGAAGGTGAGCTTCTGTCGTATTAGCTAGTCTGCAGAGTTGGGCAGGCTCATCTTCCAACTCAGGTTCTTCTGATGGTGGGGGCACAGTAGATATTGTGTGGTTGGATTGAAGGATCTGTTGTACCCCTCTGATATCAACCTCAATTCTATCATACATCTCCTCTTGCTTGGCTTCATGTTTCTACAAGATATCCTGTGAGACATATGCTACAGTTGTGATGATAAATTCAAAGTCATCTACAATGATAAGAGTCTGCATCTTAGTCAAGGTTTCTCTAGATTTATTTTGGGAAGTGGGTTTCCTGGGAGAAACCTTCCGTTTCTTCAGGGGATCATCCTCATCAACAGGGTCCCTAGGTGGTGTTACTTCGCCTTGATTCTGCTAGTCTTCTTTCCTCTTTGTCTCTTCTACTTTGTCATCACCCCCTCGTCCAAGTGATACTGAAGCAGTTCCTTCCGATGCGTTTCTCAAGTTTTGGACCTCCTCGATCTTCTTCCTTCTGTTGGGTCTAGGAAGATTCTTTGCCTCATGAGTGGTCTCAGGGCTATCGATTAGTTCAGGGTCTGACATTTCTACAGGGTTTGCGGGGATGAGGAGTTTGAAAAACAAGTCCTTGGAAATATCTTCAAGGTCCTCCTCTGTTATCTTGTAGTATGATTGAATCTCTTATTTGTGCTCATCTGCGCATGCGGTGATATAAGTGAAGTGTCAATCTGTGCATAACTTCATGAGGGGTTGGAATCGGTGTAGGGTTTTCGACTTCATGTGAGGGACAAATTCAATATCCCTCTTCAGCTGGAGATAATAGGTATGAAAGACCGTGTTTGACTGCCACTATTTTCCCATATCACTCGGGTACCAAAAAATGGTGAAATTCGTAGTGAGCGGCTCGAACAACTCAATGTATAGGAAGGTTGTACCTTCTAACATTTCCCAAGTAGTAAATGCGATGAGGATCAGGAGCCAGCTAAAGTGGAATTCATAGCCTTGATCATGAGATTCGCGGAAATCTAATTCTAGTTGGTTGACCAAGTACTTCCCCTAGTTCATCTGGAGTCCTTCTACACATTTCCCAACTAGGTCAACAACAAATCCTATAACTTATGTAGGTCTGTTCTTCCTTACTAGCTTCCCTGCAATCAACTGGAAGGCCAAGCACACTACGTCATTCTAGATGGAAGCTACCTTGTAGCCTTGTGCTCCCTTTTCTACATCACCATAAGTGTCCTTAATTCTCTATGCCAGAGCGCGGTCGGAAGCCTTCCCTGGGTAGAATTCTTGTGGGTAAGGTCCTTGCATGCTCAACTCAGTGATCCTATGGATCAATGTCATATCCACCATGGTAACATGAGAGTAGGAGCTTAACACATGCGTTAACCTCCTGGTGCCTTCCAAAGTGCGGGATTTTCATGATATTCAAGAGGGTGGAATACGCGAGGTTCATAGTCCATGGTTGGGGATTATTTTTGAGGTCTTCTCCTTCGTCCTGGTCATATATTCATAAGGATCAAGCATGCTATAATTCTTTCAGTCACCTAGGTTAAAGTCATTGAACTTCAACATTGCGATCTTATCTTGTTGTGTCTTGAATGCCCATATCCCCTTCGAGAGGTATGAAGTAACCATGGTGTAATCAAAGTCCCTCAAGACACTATCACGACTCACTGCACCGGCCAGAGGCGGGATGTAGTCGGGTAAGATGGTTGGGATTAAATTTGCGTTTACTAGATCATCTCTATGCTTGGTTCTCTTTTTTACTGACGGTCGGGATGGTCTAGATCCGCAAGAATTCGATGGAGAGGCTTGCATTCCTTGCGTCGATGAATATTGAACTCCTGTAGACATCACTCTTTCATCCATTAGATCAATTAAAACTTCCTCGACTAACTTCTCCACAACGCTGAGCTAGTCCAACATGCACGCTCTCGATCGGAAAACTTGGGTGGATGGATGAGTTCTCAAAGAAATAAAATTAGTTTCAATCTCACTAAGCACAACACTGTAGCAATGGGTTCTCTTGTTAGCTCTGATACAATTCTCAAAAGTGTTCTCGATGCAACAGTCGACGGACTAAGTAGACACGATGTAACATATCTCTCCAATGGATAAGAAGTTTTCCATCAATGTAGTTATGTCCATTGTGGCACAGTCCCAACGGTCCGAAGGTGAGCTTTCTGGTCATAATTTTCATTCTAACCATTCTAGAACATCGGTCCAACGATTATTATGCTTCCAATGGTCATATCGCTTCATCATGGAGAAATGCCATGGGGCGTTGTTCTGATATCCTGACGAAGTTCCAATTTTGCAAATCTTCCTTCCATGAAGTTCCCTTTGGGCCTGTCTGTAACTTTTTTATCTTTGCTCTCTTCTTACTGCGTTTTCTAGCGTTCTTCCCGATGATCTTTGTCTCGGTATTCCTCTTTCCATTCTAATTCTTGGTTTCTTTTGGCATAACATCTTCGCGCTATTGAGATTCTTTCATAGGACTAGAGAGTAATATTGCTTCTTTATCTAGGGTAGGTGCTCTGCTCATCTGTGAATCTTCTTGTGTTCTTTCAAATTTGTGGTCTGAGATTCTGGTTCTAATTCGCTTAGATTTGTTCTGTTATTTTGCAATCAAGTGTGATATCCTTCTAGTCATGAAATCTTTTAATTCCTTCTTTTTCTATTCTCGGGCCTCCTCTTCTTTTCTTCTGGTCTGATATTTCTCAATCCATGTTTTTCCTAATAACATAGTAAATGGAGTGTTGTCCTCAATGAATCTAACAACCTCAAAATTTTCCTCTATTGAAGCTACATGAGCACTCATAAATACCTGGGTGAGTTCCACATAGGTTTATCATCTTTTTCTTGAATAGTCCTATTCCTCCTAATGAAGGAATCATATCAGGATTTCCTAAAGCTTCCCAAGTTCTTTCTTTCATGATATTTACCTGTGTTTCCTCATCGAAAACATAGTCTATGTCGAAGTCTCCTATTCTTTCTTCTATGCATTATTTTTCTTTGAAGATCTTTGATAACTTGATATCTCTATGATCATTTAGGGTATCTTTCATTTGCAGTAGTATAGTCTATGATTTTTTCTGGGTTTCTATCACAGTCTCAGTTTCGTGACCTTCCTCAAGTTTTTCTTGTCTCATATTCATTCTTTCAATCTTAGAAATCATTCCAGGGAAATATAAAACTTCATGGTCCATAGATTTACAACAAATACAACTAGGTCTTCTTCCAGGGAATTCCTTAGCAAGATGTCTCGGTCTTCTACAATTGTAACAAAGGGTTAATCCTCTTTTTTTTTTAAATGATCCCCAGACTTACCTGTACTATGCACTAGGATCATAGTAGTTAACCTGCAAAAAAATATTTATAGGATCCTGCATCCATTTGTTAGTCCAAACATTATTTCTATGCATAGGACTAACATATCTTTCATTATTTCTATCAAATCTACTCATATCAAACCTTTTCTCTTCTATATGTGCCCTAGTTTTCAGACTAGGATAACATTTATCAAACATACATAGATCCATACTCTTGAAACAAAAAAATTCACTAATCTTACTTTCAACAGAGCACAAAGCTTCCAGATCTAAGACTTTTCACTATTCTTACCTTTACCAGAGCACAAAGATTCTAGATCTTACCTCTTTTCTGCGGATCTGACTTCTCTTTTTTAGCACAGATCTTTATAGGTCAAGTAGAATATTGCACACTAAGGAAACATATCTACACACAGATCTTTCTTTCTTTCCTTCAGTTCCTCGTAATCACAGTTTCAGGTCGAATACTGCACACTTCAGCAATATATCTACGCATAGGGCCTTTCTCTTTTTCTTTACCTCAGTTCCCAACAATCACAATTTCAAGTCCCGACAATGGAACCATTTTTTAGCACAGGGGCATACCCAGGGTTCAATGCTACAACAATGCACCAACACAACCCTAACTAACGGCCCTTTCAGCAACACCTACGAAGCAGATGAAGTCTCACCCGAGGTAGAGGTAGGGGTGGTTTTAGGACTCCAGTGTCTGCAACCTTAGCTGGGACACAAATTTGTGATTACAACACCTTAACATAGCACTTAACATATACATTTGGTTAATATTAATCCTTAGTTTATAGTGCACCTAAACCCTAACAACCCATCAACATTGTATTTATACAGATCCAATAGATTCAAGTAATAAGCATATCAACATAGATCAGATCTAGCATTCATTCACATTATTTAGTACTAAGCTACCATATTATATCCTTCTAACCATACATCAGTGCACTAAGCATCCAATCACATAGAAAATAGAACAACCATAAAGCACATATAAACCACAATGCAAGATATACATGGTTCACCCCCACCCTGGGGCCACGTCCACCAACTCTTGTTCTCTTTTCTTATCTTCATTCAATCAACTACATGCACAGAGCCTTGAGATATTACTCCATAGAGGATAGGAGATCTGTGCATAAAGCCTTCCACAGTCTTTTACAATCACTTGCACTTAGCTCTGCAAGCCTCACACAGTATGCACAAAGAAATTACAGTTACCACTTACACTTAGCAATTAACACTTAGCACTTAGCATCAGATACTTGTCCCTTCTTTGATCACATAGATCAAACTTTAACACTTAGCACACTGGCCTCTTATTACATTTCCTAGCTACTTATTTATACATTACAAAATGGGCCTAAACATGGGTAAACCCATGGGCCAACATCCCCATTCCCATTACATAAGCCCAAAACCCAAAAATCCCTAAAAAGGGGCCGAGATCCTGCGATCTCTGCTTCGACTTGTGCTCCGTCTTCAAAAGCCTGTCGAAGTCTCAAAAATAGGTAAAACATGACCAGGGATCCTCAAACTTGGTTAAGGGCCAACAAGTTCAAATTTTGTTTCCATAACTCTTACCCCTTTCCTGATAAATTCAGTATCTGATCTCTACTGGGCAAGCACTTGAATGACCTCTTAATGTTGCTGCACCAGATCTTGCACTATCATTTCTTTGGTTCACAAATATTTTTTCGCCAAACAAAAATATTTGGTCTCCCTAGATCACAACTATCCAGGATCATGGACTCAATCCCTTGACTCGACTATGATTTCTGCCTCCATGGTCAATATTCACTTTTTTTTCACTTCTCTTTGTATCACCTCCATCATCTGGTTTTCCTGATTCATTATCCAGGTATGATAGTTACCCTTGGCCTCCATCATGGTTGTCTCTGCCCTTTCTTTCGAGCGGGTTCACCTAGGGAGTGTCAAGCTCTCAGATTCTCTAAATTTCTACACATATCTCCCCTATTCGGTAGGGTTTCTCCACTCCAATGGGTTATTCCTTGGTATCATTATCTTGTATGTCAATTCCCCCCCCCCCAACCAATATTTCTCCCGATACTACTCCTCTGATATGTTGACACCCCCTTAATTCTCTTTGACCTAGATCCTCTGAAATTTGGGTAGACACCTAAATCCATCCCTTTGGATCTCAATTGATTATGAATCCTATCTTACCTTGGGGTTCAAGATATCCCCTCGAGCATCTTATCTCAGAATTACCTCTTTTCTTTCCCCAGAAACCTCAAATTTTATGTGTTTACTTTACCTATCGCTTCATACATTGCCATGATGGGTGCCTGAGTTCTGTGAAGGCCCTATCCTATTTCTTGGCTTTCTTAATTGAATTCATCATTATCCCATAACCCCTGTCCTCTAATATCGAAAATATAATACCAATGGTATTGGTGTTGGATGCCACTAGCATCATCCCGGTTGTAGATATCATACATTCTAGCACATCCATAGTCTCTATACCTTTCTTTCTCGATCATCCTACGTTCCCATGTTTGGTCATTGAATTCCCTTCTCTACCACCTTCCTCAACGAGGTCTAGGTCCTCATCCCCATGTACCTTACTTTTGTGATCTAACATCTAGAATGAGGTGAGGGCCACTAGCCCCCTTGATGTATCTATCTCCCCATTTTTCACTTCCATTGTGTGGTGGGTGTCCTCCTCTAAATCGGATATTGTGTCCCTTAAAGGACATGGACCCGCGTCCTGCCATCTCCAATTGTTTATTATTGGATTTTGTAGGACTTCCATGTTATCCAAGTAATCATCTACCACATTTCCCTTCCTCCTGACATGTATCGAAACTATGGATAAGTTACCCCTTACTGTTTTGGCTATATATAAATAATCGAACACCATCCTTTGATTCTATGAGACCCTCTTTGGGTGGGTTCCATTTAGCATTTTCTTTATCCCCTCTGTGAGGATCTGCAGGTCCCCCTCCACTACTAGTGGTTTTTATTTTAATTCCTTTTCCAGCCCTAATAGCATACCATTTTTCTCCATGCCATTGTTGGAATTGAGGCCCAATATGATAGAGTAGCCATACCTATTTGCGCATACCGAGTCCCTGAATATACCTCCTACTCCCGCTTGGACCGTATTACCTTTATAGGTGTCGTTGTATTTCAATTTCATGAAACCTAGAGGGGGAGGTTCCCATGTATCCTTGCTCCTGGAATTGATATCGATCTTTTGATTATGATTAATGTTCATGGGCCTGAGTGGGATTATCTACCATTTTTTGAATATCTTTGTTTCTTCTCCCGAGGGATACCAATATTCTTTCTTTCATACTGAGGAGATGATTGTATCTTATATGTTAGCCTAGATTACCTACCACATTTGGTCGAGATTGTTGTACTATCCCTGGAAGATCCTATGATTTCTCTCCTTCCATGTATGCCACATAATGAATCCTAGGAAAATACTCTAGATATGATTTAGGATTTATTTTATAAATGAGTCTGGTCTCCATTATTCCAAGGTTTTGTTTATGTCGTGAATTTTTTCCATTATTCAGAAAGTTATAGCTCCCCTATCCCATAGTTACGATGTTATTTGAAATTCTATAAACATATGGTTTGTCATCTCACCTTCCTTTCATCACATCATGTAGATGGAGGGTCCTTCAAATCCCTTTCTTAAAATTCTATCCCTTGTTAAGTCTCTCCTGTGAAGAAGTAACCATAGAAAATTTATTACTTTTTTCCAATGGTGGGAGTTCCAGATTTTGCTCGAGACTATATTTTGGTTTGTGTCCGGGATATCCTGCATTTGTTGGTAAGCTTCCCCAACGTTGAAATTTTAGTTCCCTTTTTGGACCCATATCTAGATATATGGGCCTGGTTTCCAGGTTACCTTCCTATGGGATAATTTTTGTTCCATCTCTTTCCCGACTGAGTCTCTCCAGGATACCAACCATGTTTCCAAAGGTTTCCAGTTTCTCATATACAATGCATTTGGGATCTGGGGATCCTTCCAATAATGGTGGACCAGAGTCCAACCTTCCACTTTTGTTCTTCCTTGAATAGATTGCATGGTATCCTTAGCCTGCAGTGTTGGTAATTGTTCCCACACGTCCTCCCAAAACAAAGACGAGTGCCCATCATGAATTTCCAAAAATATTTGGGTTTGGACTATTTCTCTGCTCTTCCATGCATAATTCCATATAAGAGAACCTAGTCATTTATCATCCAACCTAATATTTTCATTGTCTCGGATGTATATGGGATATATTTTTTTCTATATGCAGGCCCATATGGCCTCTGGGTTTTTACTCCACTACCCTAAAATCCTAGCTGTGAAATCTCTCCCTATCGTGAGGGAGTCCCTTATTCCCAGAACCCCCCTTTATTTAGGAGTACATATGTTTTCCTAGGACACAAGTGCCCACTTCTTCTCCCTTCTCTCTCCTCCCCAAAGAAACTTCCTTTAGATGGCTTTGATTTGGTGCATGATATTTACTAGGCATTCTTTCACCGAGAATAGGTAGAGGGGCATGGCCATTAGAAAAGATTTTATAAGGAGAACCATGGCCGGAAAGGTTAAGAAATGATGAGTCCAACTATTTAAGAAATCCTCAATATTCAACAGGATCTCTTGTTGAACTGGTTTTTTGGGAGCTTTGTGTAAGTGAGGAATTACTAGGTAATTTAAGGGAAGCCCCACCCATTGGAATCCCAAAATGTGGGAAATGTTCCTCTGGATTGATATCAGAGTATTTAAAAAGAAGACTTTATAATTTTCATCGTTATTTTGAATCCCCGAAGCTTCCATGAACAAGTATGGGTTTCTTTTTATGTCCTTTAATTTCCTAACTGTTGTCCACCCCATTAGGAGGGTATCATCCATGAATTAAAGGTGAGTGAGGTGTTTAGAGGAGAGGTTAATATAGAGGCCTTGCAAGGCCCCTTATTCTTGTGACCTCTTGAAATATCTTCCCAATCCTTATGCTAGAATTATGAACAGAAATTGGGATAGAGGGTCCCCCTGCTTGATTCCTCTAGAGGATTTGAAGGTATAAGAAGGGGATCCATTAACTAGGATGGAAAAAAAAGTTGTGGATATCAAAGAATATACCCAGGATATCCATTCTCGATCGAAGCCAAACGATTTCATATTTTAACCAAGGAAATCTCAGTTTATCCTATCGTGGGCCTTTGATAAGTCCAACTTTATCAACATCCTTGGATGACCGCTTGTATTAAGTGATTGGATGGCCTCATGGGACACTATTATACCTTATAGGATTTGTCTTCCCTCAACAAATCCTCCTTGTTCAGGAGAAATTATTTTTTGTAGGATAGGTTTCAATATGTTTTCTATAACTTTTGTTATGATCTTGTATATTATATTGCAAAGAGAGATCGGGTGATAAGTATATTCCATTCATGCTTCATTTTAATTTGGGATTAATTTCAAGAAGGTAGCATTGAACATCTGGAGGACTAAGGGAGATTTCCTTGATTCTCCCACCACCTCCCAAACATCTCAGCCTATGATGCTCTAATAAGATTTGTAGAAGTATGAGTTGAACTCGTATGGGACCGATTCCTTTACTATTGGCATAGCCCTGGACACCTCTTCTACTTTTTCTATGGTTACCTAATGCATTAAGATGCTATTTTTCTATTTAGATATTAGGTTGGGGATTGAGTTGGTGATTTGTCCAGTTTCTACCCTTTTATCCTGGTCTGGTTCTGAAAGTAAATTATTGCAATGATTCACTAGATCTTTTTCTATGTCCTCGTGTTTTTCCACCACCGTTCCATCTTCCTTTTACAGGGCCACTATATAGTTATGGCTTCTTCTCCAAAGGAGAGAGATGTGGAAGAACTTGGTGTTTATGTCTCCCTCCTGTAACCATTGAACCCGAGATTTCTTCCTGATAAGAATCTCTTCATGGATATGTCTTTCTTTGATCTCCTGTTGAAGTTGGGATTTCTCCAATAAGAGTTTCTTGGATATCCCTTGGAGGATTATTTGTTGCTAGAGTTCCTCCATTTTCCCCTCTAGTTTTCTCCTTTCGTCTCAGATATTTCTGAAGACCTCTTTATTACATTTTTTAATACAAGCCTTGGTGTATTTCAACCTTTGTTGGAATTTATACATCTGGGTTCCATGGAGGTTTGGTTGGTTGTTCCACCACATAGGCATCATTGGTAGAAATTATGGGTTACGTGTCCAAAAATTTTCAAATATGAAAGGATTTGGTCTATGGGTTGATTGAGACTCCCAACTCTCTAATATCGGTCAGTGGTCGGATCCTTGGTAAGGAAGGATTTCAACCACCAGTACCAGAGAAGATTGAAAGAAACTTTCTGAAACTAAGTATCTATCCAATCTTTCTGCCACCTATTTCAATCCCCCTATTTGATTATTCTAGATGAAGATGCCTCCTTGGGTTGGTAGGTCCACCATATTTGACTTTTCAATGCTTTATTTGAACATTTTATTCTCTGATTCTATCTTTCTTACCCATCCCTTTTTATCTTCCATGGATTTTATGAGGTTAAAATCCCATCCTATGATCCATTGTTGATATTGAAGCAGGTTCCCCAGCTAATCAAAAGATTCTAGAAATTCTATTTTTCCTCCTGGTTCGAGGGGTCATACGAATTTGAAGTGTATCCTTGCTCCCTCGATATTAGGTCTTGGTAATGGATTTTTATGATTCTCTAGCATTGGAGAACTAGCTCTATCTTGAGATTGTCTGGATTCAAGAGGGTTGCTAATCCCCTTGAGGCCCCTTCTGCTTCTATACATACCATTTCATAGTTATTCCACACTTTATTGGCTATCTTTCTCATTGTTTCTCTATCACATTTAGTTTCTTGAAGTAACATAAAGTCTACTTTCTCTTGGTTTAATTTCTTTTTCAAAGTTCTCTGCTTTGATAGTGCCTTTAACCCCTACATATTCCATGATATTACCTTCATCATTAACATTTTTTTTGAGAGGGAAAGTACTTATCTGGGAGGCCCACTACTTGACCTGAGTCTATCAATAGGAACCCCGTTTCTTCTAAGAATTTATTATGTGGTTTGCATCCTTTTAGTTTTTCCTCCCCACTGGGGTTTTTCTTGTTTTTTAGAGGGTTGTTGTTGATACCTATATTATTTTCCAATGTTTTGGGATTCTCTTCGCCACTAATATTCCCCTTTTTGTTGTTTAGTTCTCTATTCAGTTTTCTGAGTTGACTTACCTACATCTTGATCACTTATTGTTCCCCATGGAATTGAATAAGGGATTTTATGTCTACCTTTATTTCTTTGAGCTCCATGTTATGGGATTCTTCCTCCTCCTCTGCTTCTTCATGGGATACCTATGTGTCTTCCATCTCTTGCATTATGGTTTCCTCATCCTGAATAGGGTTGGTATTTTTTATTTTCTCTATTCTCTGGAGCTTTAGAATCTCCTTCATTTTACCCTTGTTTGAAGAAGTTTCTGGATCTGTGTTGAATGGGCTTTGGTTTGGTTCTTTTACCTTTTCTATCATTTTTTCATTCATTGCTAATGTCTGAAAACTATTGGAGCTCATTTTGGAGGTATATCCTATTTGTTGAGCTCCTTTATTCTCATCCTTTTTTTTTGGTGATCTTTATGAATCCATCACCATGATTTTCCTCTTTCCCTTTGTTAGGCATTGTTATTATGTTTTGGGGACATTCACAAAATAGGTGACTATGTTCATGACGCTTCTTGCATCTGAATGGGATATGTTCATAATCTATGGATTGCTTCCAGTATTGGTCCTAAAATGAGATCACTATCGATTCCTTCAAGGTTCCTTCCAAGTTAATGTACACACATATCCTAGCATAGGATTTGTACTTTCCTAATTTAGTTATCTCTGACATATTCACAAAGGATACTAGCGTATATCCTATTCCCTCTAAGGTTTCTGGGTGCCAAAATTCTTGAGGTAGCAAGTATAATCTAATCCAAACAGGTGTCGATGTGAATTTCTCCTTCTTTGATGAGAACCTTTCCTTCAAATATCTCATATTTAATCCTACAGAGTTAAAAAAATATGTTCCTTCATCAAATATCCTACTCCTATCTGCAAAGCATGAGAACATTACTATAAAAAAACCTTTTGATCCCAGTTTGACATCTATGCTGCCTTTGAATTTCCATATTGTCTGAACTCAAAGAATGATCACTTTCTATGAGGGATAGATCCCCATGAAATTCCTAATAAGCACATGGTCCCTCATGTATTGTATGTACTTTCCAATACAGATGGAGGTAGCTTTGTATCTTGGGTTTTCCACCATTTTCGCTGGACATCCATTCTTTATATTCTTGTACTGATTTGGAGTTGGTCCCTCTTTCGAGGTAGGTTTGTCTGGAATATGATATCCCCTGTCCCTTCCTACATCCTTGGTCACCATACTGGGTCCCCTTGACACTGCTTCCTTAAATGTCTTTTTCTTAGCCCCCTCTTTCACTTCCTTAATTGTTGCATACACATTTTGGTTCATGTTTGAGACTATGTCGCCTCCTTCCTTTTTCCTTCCATATTTGTGCTATTCACATTGCTCCTATTCTCTGATCCACCCACATGCTTCCCTATGGTGCCTTAGATCCTAAGTTTTCATGCCAAATCCTAGAAACCTAACCTGCTACTCCTGCCATTGCTCCTCCCCCAAGCCTTCCATTTTTGTCTTGTCAAGTGAGTTATTGAGAGAGTGAAAACAATAGAATTTATTTTTATAAACCTCATAGCTTTATTATCCACAATACAATGGTCTCACTAAGTCTACTAACAAAAATATGATCAAACTTATTAAGTGCATCATTGGATACAATATTAGGGAATCCCATATACTATTGACTTATGCTTTATGGATAGAGCAAACCATAATGGAGAGTAGTATGGGAGAAACTCCTTTCAAACCAGTTTATGGAAAAGAAACAATTATAGATTTGAAAATAAAAATAACAACATATCACTTGGTCTTTTAAACTAAAGATATGGACACTAGTTAATTCAAAGGTTCAATGCACTATTATCCTTGGAAGAGAAAAAAAATAATTTCATCCCAGAATTTATAGAAACTTAAAGGAATTGTCAATAAATATTATGAAAAGAAATAAAAACACAATTACATTAGAAATCAACTAATGATTAAAAAGGAAAGCACACCAAATTTCAAAAACTAAGTCTTGGTCCTTTTATAATCACCCAAAATATTGAAAACAATGCTTTCAAATAGAAGGATAGCTAGGAGAGAATTGTTTCTCACATAGAGAATGGGGCATCCATAAATCTCTATTACTCTAGTGTGTTAAAAATGTTTGTTTTCACTTAGTTCAAACTTCTTACACTTTACTATTACTTTTTATATTTTCCCTTTTATTATGACTTTACTTATCTAGTCCTTTTCTACTTCAGTTTTAGTAGGTAGTAGGTTGCATTTTGGTAAGTTTCATGCATCATTTTTATTCTTGTGATTGCTCAAACTCCAACTATTTATTATGTCAACCCAAAAAATCCCCATATTGGAACAATCCTGTTCGAACAACACCCAATGTAAAAGGAAATCACACCAAATTTCAAAAACTAAGGCTTGGTCCTTTTATAATCACCCAGAATCTTGAAAATAGTGCTTTCAGATAGAAGGATAGCTAGGAGAGAATTGTTTCTCACATAGAGAATGGGGAATCCCTAAATTTCTATTACTCTAGTGTATTAAAAAAGTTTGTTTTCACTTAGTTCAAACTTCTTACACTTTACTATTACTTTTTTATCTTTTCCCATTTATTAGGACTTTTCTTATCTAGTCCTTTTCTACTTCAATTTTAGTATGTAGTAGGTTGCATTTTGGTAAGTTCCATGCATCATCTTTATTCTTGTGATTTCTCAGACTCTACATATTTATTATGTCAACCCAAAAAATCCCCATATGGAAACAATCATGTGCAAAAAACACCCAATGTAAGTTTTGATTTAAATAACACTCACGTGGATATTATTAGTTTTTTTGTGATAGTCCTTGTTACACATAAAAATGCAACACTTAAGTATCTCACCCTAAGTGCCACAAGTGTCGTATGCACCTTGGTAAGTGTCGCAAGTGTTGTCAAGTGTCGTATGAACCTTATTAAGTGTCACATGCACTTTTATATGTGTTTATATGTTTTTTAACCCCTTGAAACCATCAAATAACATTTTCCATGATCTCTAAGTCATATTGGAGGAAGAAACCCATCATTTCAAGGCCCGAAACACAGTTTTTACTTGAAAAATCGACCATTTTTTGGGCATTTTTGAAGGGTAGCGCTACCCCATAGATCAATCCCCCCTTTGCATTATTTAGGGAGATATGATCTAGGATCAATGCTCTATTTCTAAGTAGAGGGGAGAATTGATTTTGGTTAGAGGCAAATTTGGAGAATCTTGCCTCTTCCTAAGGGCCATCTCTTAGAGATGAGGTTGGTTTGCATCGAATTCTATCCTATGGCATTATCCTAGGATCAGATCCTAACCTAAAGGAGTCATATCCTCAACTAATCCCCAAATCTACTCATGATGGTTGATCCTCCCAAGCCTATAAAAGGAGGCCTTTCCATGGTGAAGAGAGGAAGCCTTTTGATATCAAACTTATGATCTTGGGAGCATCGTGCAAGGGATGGATAAGGAGAACTTGTAGAATCTGTTGCAACATCATCTAGTATTGTAAGTATATCTTTAAAGTTCTCATAAATATACTTGGCCTATTCCCTTCAAGCTTGTGTATTATTGCATGTGCTTGTCTACTGTTCTTTCGATCTTTGTAGATGGATTTGTTTAATCTAATATTGTAGAGTAGGAGTTATTTGTCTCTATTTTTTTTCCATTGCATTACATGTGTCAAGTTGTGCTAAGGATTCTGGATATCGAACTCGGATTGGAAGTAGCAAGGAAAAACTTCAAAATAAGGTACATCACACTATTTCTCCCTCTCTCTCTTTCTAATTAGTTAAAATGAATTCAAAGGGATGTTAGTGTCCATCTGTGTTTTTGTGTCTTGGTATTAGGGATCTAGAATCCAAGGGAAGATTCACCTATCCGTAGGGAAATTATTCTATAACAGGATTTGGATAATTTGTTGCAACACCATCCATGATTGTAAGTGTCTCTTTCAAGTTCTCATCAATATACTTGGCCTATTACCTTCTAGTTTGTGTATAATACATATGCTTGTCTATTATAGATGATGTTTTTTAATACAACATGGTAGAGTAGAAGTTTTCTTGTTTTTCTTTGTTTTTCATGGTTTTGCAGGTATCAAGTTGTGTGAAGGAGTTTGGACATCAAACTCGAATTGGAGCAGCGAGAACAAACACCAGAAATAGGTATGATCACCTTTTTCTCCTTCCCTCTTTTTTGGATAGTTAAACAAATCTCAAAGGGATGTTAGTTTCCATTTGTATCATTCTATCTTAGTATTAGGGGTCTAGAATCCAATGGGATATTCACCTGTCCCTAGGGGAATTATTCCATAGCATTCCTCTTTCATGAAAGAATTGAAAAATATGTTAAAAGTTCCTAATGCATCACATTGGTAAGTTATGAGTGATAAAGAAGATATTATTGGGTTTCTCAAAGTTTATTTTCCATTCCCTTTCTTCCTGCCCTTCACATAACTCTAACCATCATTCTCTTCATATTCTACATTTTGTAGAGGTCAATACAAATATAGATGATCTTCTCCTATTGTTCATGGTTTAAAGATTACTTAAAACATATTACAATCATTTTATCATGGCCTAACTCAAGATTTTATATTGTAACCATACATTTGATTGTTGTCATGTTGTTGGAAGAAGCATGCCCAAGTGGAGTTTCCAAATGTTATCCTTTTTTTCTCAACATACCTATGATCATAAAGTCTTCCTCCAAATGTATACATTGGCGAATTTTGAATTACCGCCCCAACCACTTGACACAAATTTCATTTAATCATATCTCTATTAATGTCATAATGTCATAGAAAAGCTATTAAGACCCACCATGCTAGTGTTTCACTAGAGTCATAAGAATGTTACCTTTCTTGTAGTCATTTTAGTTATGATGGACTATTTACATTTTCTTCATGTTCTCTATTCTTTCATATGGATTATGGTTATGATTATTTCATGGTGGTGTGACTTCAAATTTGTTGGTTGATTATATGTAGCAAGATTTCATTCATATATGATACATGATGAGTGCAAAGAGTTTTAATTCTAGGTTGTTTGTGTTGAGATTATATTCTATGTCTATTATTAATGGTGTTTAACTTGGTTCATTGTGATTGGTTACATATACCTCTATTTAAATTAGACATGGTACTTGCAAAACAAAAAATGGTGGCATTGTTAGTAAATGAATGTGGTGTGTGTGCGCAAAATGCTTAAGACTAATTATGGTCTAACACTACGAGGCCTAGACCTATACTCCTACCATGATAGATGCATAACAATGCATACCTAGACTTATGAAAATGGGTTAAATTATATACATATATCATGGTATAATACTATGAATTTGGTGCACATACTTAGGTTGTTAGGAGATCAAAAATATCATTTTGACCCCTAATAAATGCCAAGTTATTGCATAACTATCAAGATTTGTATTTAATATGTTGAACCAAACATATGATTATAGACCCACCACCAAATGTTTTCCTTGGGATACATGTGACAAAATATGGTATGTTTTTTTCCACATGTCTCGACGGTACTATTGTACTAGGAATTTTAATCCTAGAGTAAATATAGTATGTTGGAGCTACATTCCAACATGCAATGTCCTATTTNTGATTGGTTACATATACCTCTATTTAAATTAGACATGGTACTTGCAAAACAAAAAATGGTGGCATTGTTAGTAAATGAATGTGGTGTGTGTGCGCAAAATGCTTAAGACTAATTATGGTCTAACACTACGAGGCCTAGACCTATACTCCTACCATGATAGATGCATAACAATGCATACCTAGACTTATGAAAATGGGTTAAATTATATACATATATCATGGTATAATACTATGAATTTGGTGCACATACTTAGGTTGTTAGGAGATCAAAAATATCATTTTGACCCCTAATAAATGCCAAGTTATTGCATAACTATCAAGATTTGTATTTAATATGTTGAACCAAACATATGATTATAGACCCACCACCAAATGTTTTCCTTGGGATACATGTGACAAAATATGGTATGTTTTTTTCCACATGTCTCGACGGTACTATTGTACTAGGAATTTTAATCCTAGAGTAAATATAGTATGTTGGAGCTACATTCCAACATGCAATGTCCTATTTCTTTCATGAATTGGACCACATCATCTTGGCTTACCTTGAAAACATCACCACTAGGTTAGAGAAACAATAACAACACCTATAATATCCATGCACCATTTTCTTACGGTGCCATAAGTACAACATCAAATGTATCTTTACTAGAGAACAAGGTAAGTTTCATAGTTTCATGGTTAGGATACCATGATCATGAACTATACTAACAACTTGTGAAACTCTAATTTTTTTGAGATATTATGATTCCATAAACTCTAGTGCTTGAACTGATTTATACTAAATGTAAATAGCTCAACAAATCCAATCCCACTTCCAAGATTCATGTGAGGGTTGTGTGTGTGATGCATTGTTCAAACACCACCCTTTATTTAGATCGAATGGTTGAGATATGTGTTTTTTATTCAAGGTGATTAACCCTACCATCATTTTCCCATTCTTTCATTTCCCTCGGTTCTCTACTACACTTCTATCACTATGAATGCTTATTTTGTAGGCTAAGAGAGCACATTCGTCTTGGAACTTTTCACTCGACCTATTGGGTGATAATTCTTACTCCAATGTTTCACTTAAAAGCCTAGTTCATTCCATAAAAACCAACGTATTCGTATCTCTTTAATTGAGGGTTGATATCAATTGAATGATAAAATCTTGCATCTATTATATTATTAGCCTGATAAGTATTGCATGTGGTTTTGGTTTTTGTCATGACATTGTTTTCAAACCCCAAGGTGTTAAGGAAATACCACCACCTCCAAGCATGGACAAGGTAAGATTTGATACATGTATTGACTTGCATTTTTCACTATGTTCGTATGTGTCACATGAAATCATATTCTAGCTTAGGTGTCTCATTTGGCATTTTCTTAGCATCTATGAAGCTTTTTCTCACATGCACAACTTAGATTCCAACATGTTACTAGTTATTGTTGGACACACCTACCACACTTAGAGGGGGGGTGAATGAGTGTGGGGCTCTTTTTCCCAAAACTGCCCTCTTGCACAAAAACTCATCTATGTGTCACATGAAATCATATTCTAGCTTAGGTGTCTCATTTGGCATTTTCTTAGCATCTATGAAGCTTTTTCTCACATGCACAACTTAGATTCCAACATGTTACTAGTTATTGTTGGACACAAATTTTACCACACTTCTCAGAGGTGAATGAGTGGGGCTCTTTTTCCCAAAACTGCCTCTCTTGCACAAAAACAATTAGCATTCAACATTTATTCATTTACCATTGTTGTCATTTATAACCCGCTAGATGTGAGCACATATCAGCAATATATCAACAATGTATCACCAACACAATAATGAACACAAAGAACACAAGATGCTGCACACCTTTTATTACATGGACAGCAATCCTTAAGCCATCAAAGAACAACCTGACAGAGCATAACTCATAAGAGCACTTCTATATGTAAGAATCATCTTACATTCTTAGTACCAACTAAGATGAGGAAAGAATCCTCAAGATATATCAATCTTTACCATAAACAAGAGAATCAACTATGCACCAATGTCCTATACAACAAGTGCATCAACCATGCACCAACCTCAGAATCAACCTCACTCATAAACAAGTGCATCCAAATCAGCAAAAAATTGGCATATACCAATCATGTGTCAACCATCAACAATGACTCAACAATATACCAACATCATCAACTATGCACCTCATGTATGTGCCAACTCATCAACTACTTGTCTCCAACCATGTACTCAACATGTACCTCAACCAAAGCCCTCATCAATTTCATCATAAAAATCTGATTTGTAGCTTCCTGAAATAGACCCTGATGGTCTGACTACATTCTAAACTTTCCTTAATTCTTAGAAGAAAGACTAGTGGCCATCGTTTTCTTAGTCCGACATTTGGCCGGATTAGTCAACAACCCTAACTTAAGTAATCATAAATTTGAATCTGTATAAAGATCTGAAATTGATACACAATGTTCTTCAGTGTTAAGGTAATTCTCCAAGTGGCACCTACTTGGAACCTCTGCAGTGAGTTATAGCAATGCAGGCTACCTATTTCACTGCCATTATCTTAGAGAGCGTCCTGTAGAGAGGCTCTGGCCACAAAATATTTTATGAAATGATCTGAAACTGTTAATAAATATCAATGTCTTTAAAACCGACACATATTTTTTCCAATCATTTGGATCTATATATGAAGAAGTTATAGACGTTTTAATTCAAACACTGAGCCTTTGACTAGTTTCAGTATTGGCCACAAACTCTATTTTCTACACAGTGTAACTCCAAAAATACAACACCCACAAGCTGAATTTCCTCCTAACTACAGATACTTGATATGTTTTCTCACTTATAGAAATCAGATCTGAATCATTACATAAAAAAGCGTTATAGCTAAAATGCAGGAGATGACCTGAAAATAACATGTCATAGAAAGTAATCTTCTAAAAGAATTTATCCTTCCCATTCTCGCCTTTCTTCACTTTCTAATTTCAATAGCAATATCATTGGTGCTCAGACACATATAGATATTCAAATATTCTCAAGTGTGATTGAAAGAGAGAGCCTTGCCTCTTTATTTATACTCTCCAAGGCAGCTTCCTTAAAAATATTATCTTAGGTCACTTTGGCCCCACTTTCCTCATTTTAGGTTAGTCCACTTCTAATTTCTTCATTTAAAATTATTATTGAAATAATGTTTTTTTTTTTTTTTTTTTTTTTTTTTTTTTTTTTTTTTTTTCATTTTTAGGGTTAACCATTCTTCCATAAAATAATCCTTTAGATTTTTTCAATCTTATTTTATCATTTCTTCGATTTTGTCACTTCTGATTATTTAAATAATCCACCTTTCTGAAGGAAATGGCTGCTTAACCCATTTCTAGGTCACTTTAATCATTTTCTCCTTATTTTTAGGTTACAATCCATTTTCCATAAATATTCCTTCTGATTTTTTCAATCTATTTTTCTTATCATTTTCTTTCAGGCCACTTTGACTTTCTTTGACTCTTTGGGGTCAAGCCCTTCATATGTGAGGGTCCTTCAATCCCCTCGTAGTTACACCTCTAAACCAGAGGATATGCAGACATCCCACACCACCGTGAATGACATGACAAGACTATCCATCTAGTATATTTTCACCAACACCTCTCGATTCTTCATCTCATTCCTGAAGCATGCTACGGTCCCAACTGATTCTTTCTAGATAATTCCATCCAAGAGTGTCTTCCCAAGAGGGATTTCACCATATGGGACCACTTTGGAGTCTATCCGATTTGAAATAATCTTTATCAACTATGGGCATAACAATGGTGGCATCCTCCAACCATTCTTCTAGATAAATTCAATCCATAAAGCTGTTTTCCTGCAGGGCTGCCCATATAATTATTTCTGAGTTCATCCATTTGTTTTGTACTCCATTGTTTCCACTTCTGACATATAACATTCTCACTATGGAATCTGGTATAAATCAATCATTTAATATCAACCAATAAACTTCAATCAAATCAAAACCATCATGACTACTTGATAGTATATCCAACAATCTCCTAAGTATCAAACTATTGGTATCACACGATAAAACTACTAAATTACATTGTCATGACCAGAACAATCTCCTATTTGGCATTGATGTATAATAATACATTAGATGTCGGGTCACCACTACTAAAACACCAATTTCAAAGATGATGTCAGTCATGGAGATAAGGCATGCTTCACATCAATGAGTCATTGTGATCTATCTCCATATCAATCTTCCTAATTAACATAGATATCACAACTACACTAATGTGGATTATTCCTCCCTTTGACATCACTTGGGTAAAATATTTTCTTAAATGTTCTGCCTTTGTTGCTGCTGGGATAATTTCTTTTATATGGATATCAAATATATTTTAATGCTGCGAAATGGTCGAATGATACTTCGGTGACTATCATCTCTCGAACTATGCTCTCCTTATCCTTCTGATCTCAATGAGCAATCGATCCATTGAACCATGCCTCTGTCCTCTTTGTTCAAATATGTGTCTCTTTTCTTGGTATGCATTCTATAAATATCTCCTCCTAGAATCATGGTTAAGAATGACTCTGGAGGAAGGTGTCTCCTATCTTCTTTATAAGATGAACAATATGCTACCAATGATGATCCTTGGAGACTCACCATCAACTTGTGCCATACCATGCATCAAAATATATGTCATCAATGAAAAAGAGAATCATGAACAATATGCATTCATCAGCAATCATACCAACAGCCCACCATATCAACACCCATGTACATCAACCATGCAGGCTACATCAAATAATGTGCCAAAAAGATATATCATCAATGAAATGTATCCACTATATGCCATGATATGTGCATCTACCAATATGCCAACATGTGCATCTACCACAGCCAAACAATGTGCATCTATCATGCTAAACAAATACCATCCATGAGTACCATTATTATCAATAGTATTTGCACCATATATCAACCATGCTAACAAGCCAAGATTCCCACGATGTCATTAAATGACTATCAATTCATGTCTCAATGTACCATCCATGAAAATGACACACCATTTCGATAATCCAACAATACCACATATGCTTCCATCACACTATGGATATATTAATGAAACTTCAGCCATGTACTCCAACAGATAAACATCAATACATACTCTTGGGTTAGTGCTATGCACCCAAGATTTTATTTTATATAACACTTAAATTACTCAGAATAAAATAGTGTCGTAACTCTCTAACAAAGCCAGTCACACACGTCGCATCTCTACTGTAGAGGCCATCAAGCACGTCCCAAGCTATGTGTATTGCCTTTTTCCCAAGGTTTTACAAAAGACACGTGGCCTGCTGCACAAGTGAGTGCATGTGTACATTAGTCTATTCAAGGAATGTGTGGACAGCAATTATCAACAAGCATTCGAGAGATGTGCCTTGGTAAATGGCACATTTGAATTTCAATCTTCATTCTGATCTGTCAGTTTTCTCTCACCTACTGTAGATGACCTTTCTCTTCATAACTTGAGCTCTCAGTATCCATATTTTCAAAGATGTCTTCCTTTCTTAATTCATTTCTTCTTTTAGCCATGCTATGTAAAGTCCTCTCATCATGCTTTCTTGTTCTTAACACTGATTTGAAATACAACCACTACAATCCTAGGGCATCTCAAATAGAGTTATACTGAACATAAATATGTCCTATTTGATTACATATCCAAATTCCTTGTGGGTGTGAGACCTCCATTATATCTTCTTTCATAATATTTACATTAAAAAGTTTTGTGACCATATCCATTACATGAATAATAATGCCCATGAAAAATACTTTCATATTTATTAAGTGTCCTATCAGCTTTATATGTCTTCCTTGCTTATTCTTTTGAAATTTTATTTCCCTTGTTTGTGTAGTGGATGGTCACTTTTAGTAAACATTGTCTCCTGTTTGATAGGATTTTACCTCCTCATGTTTTGAGGATTTTCATCATGTGTATCTTCTCCTTGTATCCAAGACCTGATTTATCACACATGATGATCTTGGACTCTGGGACCTCTCATTCAAGATCTATGAGCTATTCAAGAATTTGTTTGAATCTTCCACCTTCTTTCAAGGTCAACAATTTCAGCTTCTCTAACTTACAACATGACTTCCTTCCTTTTCAGCTTATTTTGAATTTAATAGTTCCTCTATCTTTTGGCTTCTTCAATTTGTGTCTTGGAGATGGACAATAGTCTCAAAACTTTTACTACTCTCATCATCTATATTCATATGTTCTTCTTTCCACTTTTAGTCTTGTGATCTCTCTTTTTCTTTTCTCTAATTTAGAACTCTCTTCTGTTCTTTGAGCATTCCCTAACTTCAATATGTGCCTTTTGACTCCTCCTAAGAAACTTTAGTGTTATCCGAAAGATATAGTGTGTATAAAAATGATAACTCCCATACATGCATAGTCCCTTCTTCAATTTCCTTTTTGAAGTTTTGCATGATTTCCTTCTATTCTTTTCTTCTGTATGATAAATTACCAAACTCTTTACAACCATTCACATCTTCTTCTTCACTTTTAGAGAAAATTCATCATCATCACCATTTCAAGGGCTTTGGTGAGTGTTATTTACCTTCATTTGAAATATGATCTTCCTTTTGCCACTATCAACACATACTTTGCTTTTTATTTGAAATGTTTTCAAGATCTTCCTTTGTGCTTTCATTACTTGATTATTTATCTTTACTTAAAATGTTTTCAAAATCATATTTAGACAATACAATGCATTCAAGAGTTTTGATGATTCTTTTACCTTTGATGATCTTGATGGAGTGGTTCCGTAATTTCTTTCTTTCTTTTGTTGTTTTGATATGTCTCCCTCTAGCTTTAACCATAGATCCTCATGCATTGTCCCATGCTCTCTTTCAAGCCCTATCAAAGAGATAGGGCTTGAGAGTCCACTAAGAATTGCCTTGAGAGCCAATGCACTTGTTCTTCTTTCTTGAGCTAAACTTTGATCTGTTCTTCACAACTCAACATGTCCACCCTGAAGAGAAGTTGCCTTCCCAAATAGTTTCCACACATTACTAACACACTCATCTCTATTCTCCAAATAGACACAGTTTTCCTCACTCATGATCTTGAAACTTCATCATCCATTTGTGTGTCTATGATTCTTTCTCAAGCTTACATATTGTAGCAAGGCCCAAAGCCTGATACCAATTGTTGACACACCTAAATGCATACCTTAGATAAATGTCTGAGTGTATTTTTTCTCCCAAACTCTCTCTGCATTAAAAAATCTATCAATTATACTCCAATATTTATCTTATTACCCACATATTATTTATAAATCTAGCAGTTGGATGATGTGTGAGTAATGCACAACAAATATATCATCACAAGTCATCACTCACAATGAACATAAAAGAAATTACAAGATGTATGTACACTTTCTTTTTATTACGGACTAGTAACTTTGTATTATCAAGAATAACTGAATAGAGACAACTCTCTACAAGAGTACTAGCTCTATATGCAAGACTAGGCAGCTTGCATTCTCAGCATCACTGAGATGAGGCAACAATCTCACAACAGATATTTAATCTCATTTTACAAGAGAGCATCAACTATGCACCTATACATAAATAAGTGTGCATCATCACAATGCCCAATCAACTCAATCAACCTGTTCATAAACAAGTGGATTCAACTATGTACCAAGAGTAGGCCCAATCATGTAACAACTAATCATCAACAACATTCAATAATAGCAAATCATAACATCATCAACTATACACTCCCCATGTATGTGCTGGAATTCATCATTCATGTCTCATAACCATGTATCACTCAATATGTACCTTGTAACTAAAGCTCTCATCAATTTCATCATAAAATCTGATTTAGGCTTCTGAAATAGACTCCATTTATTCATCACATTCCTTCCCTTTTGCAAACCTTCCTTAACTTTGTAATGGAAAAGCAAGTGACTAAAGTATTTTCATCAAGTTTCTTTTTAGTCTCAAGATGCCTAGTTTTCTTGGATTAATAACAACCAATTTCTGAAGTAATCATAATCTCTAATCTGTAATGTAGTAAAGATCTGAAATTGATGAAGACAATGTTCTTTTCAGTGTGTTATATGTAATTCTCCAAGTGGCACCATTTCTGTAACTTCAGAAAAGAGATATAGCAAAATGCATACCTTGTTGAATTTGGCTTATTCAGGAGATGTCCAGAGAGAGTGCCCCTGTACATAATATTTTGATGAATGATCTGAACTCTGTTAAGAACAGAATACTACAGCCTTACCAAAACTGACACATTTAAGCCTCACATCATTGGGATCTGTTATGAATAAGTTATGATTGCTTTACCCTGGGAAATACTCCATTTTGATCAGTTTTGGATCAATACAAACCTAACAGCCAGTGTAACTCCTCAAAAAACAGCAACGACCTGCCGTTTAGTTCTCCTAACCACAAGATACTTGGATATGTTTTCTCATTTCATAGCAATTTCAGTATCTAAATAACTATAGAAAAAAAAAATGGATGGACCTTTGAAAATAACATACCCATAGAAAGACCCCAGAAAAGAATTTATCCTCCTTGCATTTCTGCCTTCTTTACTTCACATTTTCCTTAATTTGGCCAAATGGACACAGTAAGCCAAGACACACATAGATATTCACACATTCTCAAGGCATTTGAAATGAGAGATTCTCTCTTATTTATATACTCCAAGTAGCTTCCTTAAAACACATATTCTAGGTCACTTCCCCACTTTCCTTATTTTAGTTGGGTCCACTTCTGAATTTCTCCATTTAAAATTATGTTGAAATAACATTACCTTCATTTCCAGGTCACTTGACCATTTTCTCTCATATTTTTAGGTTAACTCATTTTCCATGTAAATAATCCTTCTGATTTTTCTAATCTATTTATCATTTCTCAGATTTTGTCAGCTCTCTGATTATTGAAATAATCCAATTCTTTAATTAAATAATATTCTCATTCTCTAGGTCACTTAACCTATTTTCTTATTTTAGAAGTTAACCATTTTCCACAAATATTCCTTCTTGATTTTTTTCACCTTATTTTATCATTTCTTCTTTTAGGTCACTTTGACTTTTGATCTTGGGGGCTTGCCTCATGTGGGAGGGTCCTCAACTCTCAAGAAAGCCATAACTCCTCAAAACGAGGAGTTATGGTGACATTCACATACCAATTTAAATGGTGACATGACAAGCACTATCCATTCAGGATAGTTTCACCCAACAATTTCTTGATCTTCATCTCATTAATCAACATATAAGCATATCCTTCAACCATTTTTTTTTTTAGGATAACTCAATCCATAAAGCTGCCTTCCTGAGTAGTTGCTTTTCACCATGGGGACT
The DNA here is from genome assembly GCA_010110895.2 of Picea sitchensis. Taxonomy (NCBI): domain Eukaryota; kingdom Viridiplantae; phylum Streptophyta; class Pinopsida; order Pinales; family Pinaceae; genus Picea; species Picea sitchensis. The sequence continues at coordinate 980 of SNQJ01S0050367.1, read as the reverse complement.
ACTTTGAGTTCTGTTGGACCATTTGTCCACCCTATCAATCATGATAAGACAATGAGAGCATGGGTCCTCCAACTATTCTTTTAGGATAACTCAATCCATAAAGCTGCCTTCCTTGAGGGCTTTCACCATAAATGGACTACTTTGGAGTTCATCCATTTGTTTGCATCGTATTGCTCTTACTTGGACATATAAGATTCTCATCAAGGGAATGATATAAATCAATTACTTGACATACAACCAATGACATCAATCAAACCAAACCATTTACATCAATGACATATGATCCAACAATCTCCCAAGTAATCAAACCATTGGCATCAATGACAAACCATTGGTATCAATGACAACATGATCCAACAGTTATCATTACTGTTTGGATTTCTAATTTGGCATGTAATGAATGATATGTGCTTGGCCATCTATGTTTCTAATCATTTTTAAAATTATAGTTCCATATCCATTTTTATTTTAAATTGCGGGTGATCTATATAGCTCAAACCCTTCATCATTTATCATGCTTGCTAGTAAGGCTCCTATGTAATCACTCATTGTTTTCCCCTACTCACTCAACCTACCCATTGAAGTTATGGGTCAAGGAAATATTTTTTCCTAAGGGGTGGTTTGTATCCATTCACACATCATTCATATCCATTCCCACATCATTCATATCCATTCCCTTGTTCTTCTAGAAACCCATGAATTGATAATCTAAAACAAATGAGTTGGAATTTTCTATTGAAAAGATGCCCCTAGATTTCAGTGGTTTTAAAGGTTATGTGCTATGGATGAATGATATGTTAAGCCCTCATATTGGCTCATTACCCTTAATTGGGGCATATTAGATTAGTAATGTTATTTTATTTATGTCGGCTTTAGGCCATTAGTTGTAATTTAGATTAGTAATGTTATTTTAATTATGTCGGCTTTAAGCCATTATTTGTAATTATACCTCCTAGTCTCCTCTATATACCAAGGAGACA
>SNQJ01S0050366.1:111646-148344 GCA_010110895.2 Picea sitchensis | reverse complement strand
ATGGTTTGATAAGAATAATTCTAAAGAGAAGAGTTTTGAAGTAGGAGACCTAGTCCTAAAATGGGACAGAGCAAATGAGCCTAAAGGCAAACATTCTAAGTTTCAGAATCTATGGCTCAAACCTTTCCAGGTGGCTAAGAAGATTGGAGCAAGAACTTATCAGTTATAGAATCTGAGGGGGAAACCTGACGCCCTCCCAGTAAATGGACAAGCCCTAAAACAATATTTCCATTAAAAAAAATAAAAATTAATTAAAGTTTTTCTTTTTAATGTTTTGTATGAGTGTTTTCATGATTTTGGTTTTAGCTAGGTCAATTACGAAATGCATTTTTTTGTTGTTTTATTTTTATTTTGCTATTTTATAATTCTTCTCTTTTGAATATTGTGTTTAGAAAGATGGTGGTTGACCTCAAATCATGCGACATAGCGAACTCTATTCCTAACTCATCGCTCACACATACAACACAAGAAGCATCGAGGAACCTGCGATTGTTTCGAAGGGATCTCTATCTAACCTGCACAGATGAACAACTTTGGAGAAATGTCAGAAGTGTCTGCCTAGTGGTTTGGTAAGACCTTAAGGAAAAGAAGGAAAGTCTTAAAGGACTACATGAACCCCGAATACAAAGCTAGCAAAGGATCCACCTTAACCATCTCACTTTGAAAAACTAACAGATGTCATCCTCTCCCACTCGCTCAGGGAATTATTCCAAAATAAAATTAACTTTATCAAATGAGTGAACAATAGGAGAGAATATGAAGATAACGTCGCCGGGGTTATGGATGTTCACTGGAAGTGGAGCAAGGTCAGTGATTTCGAGGTGACTCCATCGGGGCTATGGATGTTCGCTGGCAGCAGAGAAACACTGTAGCAAGTGAGTAAAGGTAACTAAAGACTCCATGCCAGTGAATACTTTACTATATTTTTGTCAAAGAGGGCATGAGTCAGGGTTACAGGAAACAAAGGAGGGATAAAGGTTAAAACCCCACAGGCAGACCCAGAAGCATCAACTGGAAAATTTCAAATGCAAGGGTAAAATATGCTCTGATTTAAAACTAGTTAAGTTCTCCACATTATTTTGCATCAGTCGAGCCTGAAGGAAGGACAAAGATTCTTCTTTCACCCAATAAGTCACCATTTGTTGAGCACTCAACACAGCCTAAAAATTCTATGTCAATTTTACTTTTGKGTACCACTTGATCTTTTTCACTGTCTAAATTTGAATTTAGTATAAAAAGTTTGCCTTTTCTTATCATTTTGTTTCTCATTTAAGTCTCTCAAAGTTTTCTTGAACATGTGAAAACCCATAAATGAAAAKACTAACATTTAATTAAATAATCGACAGTCAAAACATTTCCCCGACATGCTTAAAAAAATCGGCAAAAGAAATATTTATTTCATGGAAAACATTGCATGAGGATATCGTCGATAGCCGATCCTCGAAGCATTTCGGCATCGACGAATTTTTGAGAAAATAAGTCCGTAAAAAACATAATAATGTTTCCCCGATCACTGACCCCCGATACCTTTTCGGCATTGGAAATCCTAGGTTTATTTTAACAAGAACATCTTGTTAAAAATCTCGACTCGGATTAATGTACATGACCAAGCCACATGTCCTCATCTACCACGTGTCCTTGCCAAATTGGATTAAACATATGATCTAGTTTTCTCTTGAGTCGTTATCGGTTCCCAAGGCCCAAGTTGCACCCCGAGTTAGTTTTTCCACGTCAGCACTATACGATGAAATCGATCGACGCCGGAAGTTATTATCAAGAGGATGCTAATGAAAAAATTCACCATGCATCATTGATCCTCAATATGTCAACTGAGAAAGAGACACGATGGGACGTTTTAGCGCTAAGATACGTTGGATTTGAAGCATTTAAAGAACTAATTAATTCAAAATATCTCATTAGTTATTAATTCATGCATGGATCAAATCAACCGTTTGAAATAGAGTGCACCAGCCTCCGTACCTTTGTCGTCAACCCATGATGAAATGAATTGCAGAGATTTAGTGACAGATTTCATTTGATTTTCACTCATAACTTGAGTTAATTGTTTGATACAGCACGACAGCTTCGTCCCCATTTAAATTGTTTCAATCTATTCGCAAACAAGATCATTGTGTGCAAAGAAGTTCAGATCATCCAGAGGAGCAAGACAAGCAATTCGGAAAAATCTTCCAATATCCTGTGAGTATTAAATAAAAAGTTTAGCAAGCGTTACAGGTATGTACCAGTCTGTGGATTTTTTATGCTTCACTTCATACATTTTTATCTAGTGTTACCCTGTACGCATGCCCTAAAGGATTGATTTCGATTGTAGGAACAATGCATCCAAAGAAACCAAGTAATAGGTGGTCATCAAGGGCGCCCATAATGAAAAATTCATATGTAGGAGAAGGCTTGTCCCTGGGGCTAGCAAAGCAATTAGAATTCGCTCCAAGGTTGGAACCAGTCATCAGGACATCCACCAAGAAGATTTTCACTCAGTCTCTAGCCTTTGGAGACACAAAAGAAATCATAGGGACCAAGGAAGTACTCTCGCAATGGGGATAAATCTTCAAGAAGATCAAGTGGGAAGAATTTCCCAAATATACTCTGCACAATGACCCCGATATGAGAAATCTCGACGATGAAGTCTTTCCCAATATCCGAATATCATACCTGCACATGGTAGCGATCATAACTCCATTTTTACCCTGCATAGAACTCTTGAAGTGGCTTATCGACCACACAGACATAAAAATATGTTTAATTAATGATGACAATGGTGAGTGTGTCGGGGTTTTCCTTCTGGTGGAGGTGCAGAATTACTACAAGCTCAGAGACCCGGATGAGCGACTGAACATCGATTTTGTTGTAAGCTTCTATGAGAAACATGACACCATCTAGGTAATTTCTTCATGGTGGAGAGAGGACAAAAAGTACACCAATCGGACTTTCGGATGGTACCCGACGACCAACCTAAGGGAGTTGTATATCTATCTCATGACCCTCATCTGTCGGTTGTATGGGAAGAAAGATTGTTCCARGTTTTCAGAGGCATGGATGCCTCTAGCTTACAYGGTAGCCATTTCTGGGAGAGKCTTTAACCGGGGTGCCATCATTTCAATGCAATTGAGCATCTGCATTCAACAAGWTCAGATTCCAAAAGAAGGAGAGGCTCCATCCTTCTACATGGATTCTTATTTATTGGATGTCATTTGCACCAGAAAAATCTTTGYCGAAATGAACTTAAGCTGGCACGCCTCAGAACTCTCGGTCCATGTTTACTTCAGTATCCTATGGGAAAAAAGTACAAGAAATCATACTCTCTCATATACAATCAATTCATCACACACATTCATATTTTTCTTTTCAAGAAAGAGTGCCCAAGACTGTCGGCTGCGGCCAAAAAGATGATATCAAAGGTAGGTCACTGGTACTTGGATGAGCACGATACCTACATCATGGTTTTCAGAGCCACCATAGCACCACACCTTTTACCTGTGTATGTTCCTGATCGGCTAGTAGTAGGGGAAATCTATTACCAGACCATCCTGCAAGGTTACAATGCCACTCTAGTAAAAGATAAGAAGCAAGCGTTCATACCTTATGGATTACATGTAGGTTTCTACATGGTAAAAGACACCACTCAAGCCAAGAAGGAAGGACTAATTCAATTAGATTTCTGATTCCAGACCAACCACTTTCACAAACATGACCCAAAGGGTCTAGTATTGAAGCACACATCGCAAGTATTGTCATGCTGACCCTACACCCATGAAAAATTTGAAGATGAGGTATTCATCGAAAACGCTCAAGACTGGGACGAGGTGGTGGAAAGGATGGTCGATCCTAAGATGACCAAGTTAAAGGCCATGATCCTGGATGAACAAGAAACAACCTTGAAACAATCGTCTCAAGGGGCCCTCAAGTCCGAGAAGGAAGGATAACATCCGAAGAGGTCGAAGCAGCAGAACCCCCCTTGATAGCCCCAACACTAGGAAGAGATATCAATTTGGCACAGGACACCTAGGAAATGGGACTGCTCATGTTAGAACATGAATAGTGGGTGCTTGATTAGCTACAGGATGATCCAGACCTATAAAAAATGACATGATCCCCTGCCGATAACCCAGAGAGAAGCCATGTGGGTACGAGCGGCCCTGAATTTATAGATATTGATGAAATTGGTGGGTTGAATGACCTTGAATTCACAATGCCACCAGTTGGATCACTGATAGGTGTGGCGACTCAGCCAGAAACAGTCTGAGTATCAGTGGAAACAAGCGCATCAAACCCCTTGATAAAGTTTATAAATATATATGACGATGATGAAAGCCAAGAAGCATCTCTCAAGATCCCTGTGCACATCGAAGAAAAAGGGACCAGAGAAGACATCTTCTCCTGTCCTCGAGGTCCAAATCCTGGAGGTCCCGCAGAAAGAAGAGGAAGTTGAGGGTGTCCAAGACAAAAAAATGCCTGATGGGTCAGAGTCTCAAACAGACAGTCCGAAAAAATAGTCGGGGTTGGATGAGCCAGAGAAAGGAGCACCGCAATAGAAAGTCAACGTTTTGATGGCCGATGAACAAGTAAGTATCGAGGCTATCCCTGATGCCTCTATTTCACTTGGTAATCAAACACCCTATGGGCAATAGACAGAAGCTGAACCTTCAGAGCATAACAAGGAAGTTCAAGAACCCAACCTTGAACAAGTATACACCAACGAAAGTCTGGGAAACACACTCACATGGGGGGATCAACATATTCCTGAACCCGTGGATAAGGTAGTTGACATAAATGTTATAGCTTATTATCGAAGGAAGAAGGATATCATCCAAAGAACCACTAAGAAGAGGAGGATCACTTTAGATCACTCCATCCTCATCACTACCAAGGAATATTTGATAAACACAAAACATTCTAAGACATCTGAACTCATCGACACAGGGATGGAAATCACACATGCCACCCTAGACAAAGATAAATGGGATGAAAAGGAGTTGTCCGCCACCCTAAAGGAACTAGAAGATATGTACCACCTGGCTCAATACTATCAGGACACCACACAGGCTGTGGTGTACCTAAGGTGCGGATTCAAGGAAGCCTATAGAAATTTCACTGCCGAGCAACACCTATTCACTAAAGGGATAGTCGAGCTCTAGGATGATACTCTCATGGAACTTGAGATGTGAAAGGATATGGAGCAGTGGTATGCAAAAACACACCAATCCATGGAGAGAGTTGACTACATCGGTGCAGTGCAATAGGGCCGAGAGAAAAAGGAACACGACATTCGGGTGGTGAACGAAAGAAGTCTTGATCACATATGAAATCAGTCGAGTATTGGGAGAAAAGGTCTCGGGAACCACACCGAGAAATTCAAGCGGAGTGGGCCAACTGTGAGAAACAATGGATTAATATCAATTAGGTGATGAAATATATTGGAATTCCCAAGTTCGACACACCCGATGAATTTTTTGACTTGTGCGAAATAGTTGAATCACACACCAAGTAAGAAGTATCATGGGCTAAAAGACTGGCAAAGGTGACATACACAGTGCCAGGTGAGGTACGACAATTTATGGAACACCCGAAAAAACTCCGGGCTACACTGCAATAGTTAAGTGGCAGTCTGGTAGAGTATCAGGCACATGTGGTAGAGATAAGGTAGATCTATGTGGCCTCGATGGAACAACACATATTTCCATATGCCAACACCTGCGAGGAGTTGTTCATCAGTTGGTCGGAGTATGAGAAGAGTCATCCTTTTAAAGCAATATCTTGAGATGACGGTTAGAAAATGGTTAGGAGAGAATGCCACGTGGCGAGTTTTTTTTTCTTAATTGCGCTTTAGCCGTTATTTTTAGTTAATTTTATGTTATAAATAAGAGCATCGACCGATTAGTTAAGGGTTGATGGTTGTTGTAAGAATACTTATTTTCTGGTTTTTCTAATAATTATTTTGGAGCTATCTTTAATTGAGAAGTCCTTCTGGACCAGAGACAAAGTTGTTTTTTCATCAAATGCATGTATGATTGGATGTGGAGAAGAACTATTTCCTATCTCGTCTCATGAATGTATTCTGTAACAAGTAAGAGCTATTAAATATATTGATAAGTTATCTGATGTAATGTTTTTACAGTTCTTTTCTTTAATGATGAAAATGAATCGTTGTGTTATTATGTGATGAATGATTAGAGTTAAGTGAATTATTTTACTTGCCGTTATTTTATCACATGCGTGTTTTATTCTGCTAATTAGTATCTCAGCCAGAAATCCGATTACTCACACAGTTAACGTATTAGTACTAGGCATGTGGTAGACGATCAATGTCTACATGCTTGAGCAACAGGTTATCCGAAGCTCAACCCCTTCTCCAGTATTTAGAACCTTTTCCCGTTTTGTTACCAAGTTGGTTTATACCAGCTTCCATCTTATATTGGTCCCACCTAAGAGAAAAACAAAAAAAAGAGAAATTTGAAACTGAAGGAGATGCCTTCCCAAGAAAACGTAAAGCCCATTGATTAATTGGTTGGATAGTGAGATCTGGAGAACTATTCCACTATTAAACGCTGTAGATTCTAATTGGACCTTGGTGGCGGGTTTGTTCCTGTTGTTAAACGAAAGGGATTTAGGACCCATCAACAAATCCCTTAACCAAAAACTCATAGTATAACAACTAGGTCCATCACTTCCATTTGTCACTATTATATATATATATTCAAGGTTTATATATAATCTTTTTTCCATAGCCTTAGGAGTTATCCATAGTGTTTCTATTTTTGTTTTGATCAAGCTCCCATATCCATATTTTCTTTTTGAATAAAATCATGTATAAGATTTATTAATCAATGTTATAACATAATATAACACTTGTAAAACAATCATAGTCCTCATATCCATAACACTTCCCTGTATTGCGATTGAACATCAACAACATTGAGAAACTATGCATTAACCAACCATGTTGTCAAAACGAATGAAACCAAGACTACATCATCAACTATAGAAGGTTGTGTAGGCATTATCATAACAACAACCAATATATAAGCATAACACATCCATCATAGTGCCTCTAGTCTACAAGGGGGTCCCACCTACTAGTTAATTATTATTATCATAAATAAATAATAGAGCTTAACAATCATTTGCGAGCATAATTCATCGTTGTGATCTTAATTGTCAACAAACTAGCGACTCCACAGGGAAATCTATTTTCAACAGATTAAGAACTCATATTGTTTGGTTTTGCAAACCTTGTAAACATCATATCAAGAAATTAGACATTAGAATGATTATGCAATATGGGGAAGTGAGCAGTTTAATGGAAAAATGACTGGGATTTTTGGAATAACTCATGGAAAGTGTTAAGTATGAGGGGGTTTATCCTTGTATGCATAATCATTTCATTATTCATGTGAAAACATTCTTGATTTCAAGGAGAAAATTTTTCTAGTGTTCTCTTTTGAATCTTGGAGCGGATGGAAGAAAAGGAAAGTAGAAAAGGGATAAAACCAACTATCTTATCTAACAACAGTTGAAGTAGATACCAATTTCAATGTTGTCTTGAAGAGGAAACATCATGATAGTTGTGTAACCTGATTGTTATTGATTGACAACACTTGCATAATAGCGTCGTTGTGGAAAAACGGATCCAACGTTTTATTTTGATAGAAAAGAAGTCAATAGCATAAATAAAACAGTAGAAATAAAATCACAAAAATGAAATAACAACAATGTAAAATCAAATCAAATAAAACAAACTGTAATACATAAAACATTCCATACAACATCTAAACTTTCAAGTTGGTTCCACATAGTTTTTTAGGTGGGAACTTTTGGTGCTATAGGAAAACAATCTCTCTTGCAAGTCCTTTAGGATATAGGAATTTTCACCTAGAACAAAAGGGATCTTGAAAGGACCCAACCATAACTTTTGGAACTTTGAATGCCTTCCTCTATCAACATGGGTTGAATCCCACAGTAATACCTTCTCGTTAACCTTAAATTTGACAGCCTTGGCACTTTTATTGAAATATCTTTTAACAATTTTATATCTTCTCTTTATATTATCCAAGGAAAACGTCCTTTGTTCCTCTAAATCCAAGAGTGCATTCATTCTTTGAGATATATCGGAAGAATTTAATTATTCAACATGTAGAATTATCCGTAGAGAAGAAATTTCCATCTTGGTAGGTAGAATGGATTCTTGACCATAAACAAGATGGAAAGGAGTGCAACCAGTGCTCACCTTGGTTGTAGTGCAATCTGCCCAAAGGGTGTAAGTGAGGAGAGTGTGACATTGACAAGGCTTATCTTCGATGAGCCTCTTGATAATTCTAACCATATTCTTGTTGGTAGACTTAACCTGCCCATTTCCTCGGGGATAATAAGTTGATGAGGTAAAATGTTTAACCCCCAATTTAGCTAAAAATTGAGTCATCTTAGTAGAAATAAAAGCGGGACCATTGTCTGTAATAATTTCCAAAGGAAGGCCAAATATGGAAAAAATATTAGTCTCAAGGAAAGAAATCACCTGCTCATCCTGTGAATGCTTAAGTGGGAGAACTTCAGTCCGTTTTGTAAAATATTCTGTGGTTGTCAAGATAAAAACTCGCCCTGCTCAAAATGGAGGATTAATAGGACCAACAAAGTCCAGACCCCATTTTGAAAAAGGAAATTCAGGGAGGACAGGTTGTAAAGGCATAGTAGAAAGACATTATTTTCCAACAAACTTCTGGCACTTATCATAAGATCTTGAAAAATTATAAGAATCATGAAATATTGAAGGCCAATAGTACCCTTTTCTGATAATTTTAAAAGCAATAGTTTTATCAAAAAAGTGACCTCCTACATGAATTACAGAATTTGAAGATCCATGAGTCCCTTGTAACAATTTTTGTGCTTTCTCATTGTTCACACAATGAAGTAACATACCATTGGCAGATCTCCTAAACAAGAAGTCTCCTATAATGATGTACCTAGAAGATTCGAGAAGGAGCCTTCTTCTTTGATGAATATCCAAATTATCTGGGAATATTTGATTTTTCAAGTAATACACCATAAATTTATACCAACGATGTTCAACTATAGGAAGGATTTGACTGTCAATGTAAAACAATGATGATAGAGAGCCATCTTGTTCATCAATTTCTTCACTTGCTTCTGCATGCTGAGCCAAGTGAAGGGATAAGTCATGTCCCTTAATGGTATTATAATTCATGATAGTTAAATCATGCTCCTGGATCTTGTCAAGCCAATGTGCAAGCTTCCTTGAAAGATAACTTTGTGAGAGAAAAAACTTGACAACAGGTAAAGGGACTTTTACCAGCATGTGCTTACCTACGATAAAGTGGCGAAATTTTTCAACAACCTTAACAAGAGAAAAATCATGCTTTTCAATATAAGAATATTTAAATTCATCACATGAAATGATTTGACTCATGTAATCTATTGGTTTCTCATTAACTTGGTCATCACATTGCATAAGGATAGAAGAAATTGTTTCCTCTGTGGCATTAGTATATATAAACATTTATTTCTGAAAATCCAGCTTCGCCAACACCAGTGCGGAACTAATTTCCTTCTTGATCCTTAGGAAATAATTTTTGACATCATTAGTCCAAGAAAAGGAACGATCTTTCTTAAGAAGATTGTGAATTGGTTTAACCATTAAATAAAAATCAGGGACAAACCTACGCACAAAGTTGATAACACCCATAAAGTCTTGAACCTCCTTCTTGGAAGTAGGAGCAGGAAGATTTAGGATAGCAACAATCCTTTCGGGATCTATGCTTATTCCTGAATGAGAGACAATGTGTCCAAGGAGCTTTCCCTTGGTAACACTGAATATAGACTTAGAATGATTTAAAGAAATTCCAAATTTCTTGCATCGCATGAGAACCTTTTTAAGATGACCAAAATGATCTGATCGGTTTTCTGAATACACAGTTAAGTCATCAAGATAAATCTGAATATTTTTTCTGATCAAATCTTCAAAATCTATTTTCATAGCTCTTTGGAAAGTGTCACCTTCATTAGATAATCCAAAAGACATACATTCATAAGAAAAAGTGCCCCAACATGTAGTAAAATTCTTTTTATATTTATCTTTCCTTTTTACCTTGATCTGATTGTAACCAGAAAAGCCGTCAAGTAAGGACATCATCTGTGACCCTGCAACTTGTTGAAAAATCATTTCCATATTAAGGAGAGTAAAATGGTATTTTATACTATCCATATTCATTGCGTGAAAATCAACGCATAATCTGATTTGACCAGTCATTTTCCGAACAAGAACCAAATTGGAAACCCACTCAGAATACTTAAAAAGAAAAATTATCCCTGCTTTCAAGAGTTTTTCCAACTCCTTTTGAATAGTTGCTTCTAGTGTAGGGTTAATGGGTCTTTATTTTTTCCTAATCAATTTTATGCCCTCCTTGATAGGAATGACATGTTTTATAAGAGCAGGATCAAAACCACGAAGATCCTCATAAGACCAAGCAAAAGCATCTTGAAATTCATGAAGTAACTCAATGAACTTCAATTTTTATTCATCAAAACATTGGGCTCCTATATTAACATTCTTTGGACAATCGAGTGTCCCAATGTTCAAGGAAATGGTTTCACTCAATTTCCTTTTCGACTCCTCTTCTTTATGTTTTTCTTTATTGCCTACATCACTCGATGAAAATGAACTTTATATAGGAGTCAAGCCCTTGGGAATTTTGTTATCTTCCATTGATATAATATCCTTAGGCTTATAAGGTTCATTTTATATGAAAGCACATATGCTCTCATCACAAGGGAAGACCTTCCATGAATCTACATTGTCAGGGATATGCAGACGATACAAATATTGAAAGGTGCAATCAGGTCTTTGTGGTAGAAGTTGTCGAGTAGGAGAGGCTAAAAAAAAACTAACATGTCAACCATTGAGTTCAATTCCCTTTTAACATGAGTGATGTTGAAAGATAACAAGTTCGAGATAAGTGCCCAAATAGTTTGGGTGTAACGTTTCATTAACTTGTTGCTATGAGAATATATTTACGTACAAGGTTTACAACAATTTTGGAGTCCCCAAAAACTGTAAGGTGACCACAACCTAAATTATAGGCATTTTCAATGCCTAGCAGTAACGCTTCAAATTCGGTGATGTTGTTTGTGCAAGCAAACTTCGATAGGAAAATTTGTGAATTTTACCCACAGGTGAGTACAAGATAATGCCAGCTCCATTTCCTTCATTGGATCATGAACCATCAAAGTGAATATGCCACATCCCATCCTCTATGTTGATTTGTTCCAAGGTAGTGTTGTCCTCCTATGCAAAGACATAATACACTCCTAAGTCCTCTTCAATATAGTTTACATTAGGCTGTGGGATGCTTTCTATATAAGGTGAAATTATTCCCTCCCTTAGGAATATGATGTTTTTACCATTTCGAGGAATAGATAAGTGTGTCCCGTCGAGTGAGAGGTATCCACCTGTCAAAGATTTCCAATATCTTCCTAATATGATTGAATAATTACTCATTGGCATGTTAATTACCTGAATATTAAGGGTTGTCCTTATTTCATGATGCATGCAAAAAACCAAGGTTGTGTCCTTGATTTCACCTATGGTCGACTGTTGTAAACTATTATAAGAGAGAATTCTTTTGGTGTTTTCATTTGTACAAGACAAGCCTAGCTTTTCCATAATAATTTTTGACATTACACTTGGGCCCGAACCACCGTCTATGAGACAACAATGGGCTATTTTATCCATAATATTTACAAAAATAAAAAATGGGGGGTTTTTTACAGGGTGTCTAAAACTATGTAAACCTACCTTATTTATAGTTGAATTCTCTTCATCTACCTCTTCAGAAAGATTAGCCACAATGGAAGATTTCCCTTCCATGAAAATTTTCAGATGCTTTTGTTGCTCTGGGATGACAACCATGTCTAGGAGGGTAGCATCGGCTTTAATATTATCCAATTGATTGATAATGTTGTATTTGGAAGATGGAAGAGGGGAGGGAGTTCCTTGATTGTCAAGACTTTTAGAAACCTGAACAGTAGAAGCTGGTGAAGAAGAGCTTGGGCTAGAAGAAGTGCGAGGAGGATCATATTTACCTTTTGGAGCATAGGATTTATTCCTCGTATTTATAATCATAACATCCTTTGGTTCTACAAAATCTAGGAGAGCAATAGTAGTTTCAGGTATTTTACCAAATATTTTGTCTCTAGCACTCTTCTTTACCTCACAAGTACTTTCCTCATGGTGTTCCTTGCAAAAATTACACCAACTGTGARGCATGATGGATTTAGACTGAAAATTGTTTTCGCTGTGATTCCTAAAGGGTGGTGAAGAAGAAGATGAGGCCCCGGGGGTAATTGAAGGGACATTTCCCTTCCTCTCATACATCATCATTCAATTATTCATGTCTTGTACAAGATGTAAGASGRCAGACATGTCCATCTATTTAACTAAGTCTCCCTTAGGAAGACATCTTCTTTCAAGTTGTTATTCATACTCTAAAAAAGTATGCAAAGTGGAACCAAGGTTATCAATGGAATTTTCCTCAAGCCTATGACGGTAGGGGGAAGTTAAAGAATTATAGTAATGGATAAAAGTGGTATGGTTCTGAGGGAGAATGAGTTCAAGAATTTGGTTATATAATTTGGTGAAACACAAGTTGAAAGACTCGATAGTCTCACCCTCTTTATACAAAATGTTGTTGTACTCCCGTAACTACTTGTCTGGGATCTTAGAATGCTCGTAAGTATACTTGAACCAATAGACTAGTTCCTTCCAAGTGGAAACAATCTTGGGGGGAAGATCAAAGAAATCGACCATTGCCTTCCCTTCAAGGGAATTAAAAAACAAGTGCATACAAGTGTCATTKTCATTGGCTCCTATGTTGTGACAGGAATTAGAAAATTCCACAAAGTGTTCATTCGTAGTGACTGTGTTATTCCTTGAAAACCTAGGGAGATGATCTTTGAATTTAGGAAGTGGATGAGTAGCAAGTGCTAGGTTAAGAGGAGATGAAACATGCCATGGAGTAGTTGTAACATCTTCTTCAAACTGCAAGAGACCATACTTTTTTATGAACTTGGAGGTATTTGTAGTAGATTGAACAAAGACTTGGTGACTATATAAGCTACCAATCACTGATGAGGCTGAAATTTGAGATGAAGAAGCACCTTCAACACCACTAGAGCCACCACTAGATTCCATCCCATGAACGATAGGTAAGGGAGAGAAATATGAACTGGCTGAATCATACACAGTTCTCCTTAGAGTACTTTGTTGGATTGAAAAAAAAACATTTGTTCTTACTATTTCAACAATAGGGTTGATCTCGAGTGATAAACCTAGAGACGCGAGGGTTTAAGGACATGAAAATAAGATCAAAACTTTAGGAAAAAGAAAGCTATGGATGATTCCTAGGTTGTCTTTTCCCAGCTTCCCAATGTTCTTGGACACTTATGTCTTTCTCAATCACTTCCCATGAGTGTTCAAGATTAACCTGGGTATTAGCGGTCTCTAAGATGGTATTAAATAAGGTTAAAGCAATGTTGGTCTGATCTTTAAGACCAGGATAAATATTGGGCTGCCTTGCAACATGTACAGTCATGAAGAAAATAAACAGTCAAATAATCAAAAGAAAAAATATAAATATATTCAATGATAATCAAGCATACAATCAACCAGAGAGATATGGAAGATCTCCCCAGTATGGTTTCCAAATAAATGTTGAGGAAAATATATAAATTTATCTTACTCAAGCATTTACGAATCTTTCTTGGCTAAGGAAAGATAGTCGAGAATATTACCCTATGTTTTATAGCCTCAAAAATGTATTTCCCAATCCACGAGTATTAATTACAAGGGCTTAGGCTGATTTTTTAAATGAAAAGATTGTTGCAAAATATTAAATTTTTATCTCATTTTATGAACATATGCAGATTGCAAAAGGTAAATGTGGAGATCAAATGCAAAAGTAACCAAGTCATAGATTAACACAAATGAGACATAATAGAAAACGCTTTATTTCATTCCAAGAAATAAAAAGTATCTTTCTGTTTACAAAAATCCCTATGAGGGCATGGACCAAGGTCAAACTTAGATATCCTCGATGAAACCCATACAAAAGGACTCTGAATAGAAGTAAAAATTGAACTTTAAAATATGGATCGACTTGCCAAAAACTGTTTCCCAACTGACTCTGCACAATATCCTTTATCAGTCATGAAAATCAATTCATAAACAAACAAGTATACATAGACTATAAAAGATAGATCAACACCTCTGAAACAAGCATCTGAATGATATGGTTCATCTTTGAACCTTGTTGTCTACAATAGGACCTTGTTGTCAAAAATATAATTAGGCCTTTAATGAACTGAAGAATGAATGAAATTGAACTATCTCAATAAAACTCAAGAGAAAAACTGTGTATTGCTTTCTCCTTCTATTATCCCCCTGTTCATCCTTCTCATTTGGATTTTATGTATTCCAAATCAGTTGAAGTAGTTCAACTACCTCATTTAGTTAATTTAATAAAACTTAACTAATTTTAGTTAGGGGAAGTAATAATAATAATAATAATAATCAAGGGTATTTAATAAATAATAACTAAGTAGGTGGGACCCCATTGTGACTCCCTTTTATTTCTTAACAAAATAAACACAATTAGACATCCAATTAAACACATGCCTCCTTGTCACTCCCATGAATTATTTCCAAAATTTGAAATTTATATATCAGAATTATTTCAAATTATATCCAAAACATGTAAATATCCACAATATCCAAAAAAATAGCTTGTTGTCCAAAACTTTCAGCAGTCCACTGTCCTCAACAATAACATATAAATCAAAATCCATATTTTCCACTTTGAGAGGCAATCCTTCTTTTGTCACTATTGTCCCCTTTGGACTTCCTAGAATTAGCCTTAGATTGGGTTGAACCTTGAGTCTTAATCTCACTAATAACATGGGAGAAATAGTCCCTTAGGTGCATCCAGGAGGACACTGATTTGGTTGAGTCACTTGAAGGGGATGAGGGGGAAGCAACAACTTTACCTTTGTCTCGCACATGGGGATCTTCGGTTTTAATTCATTTTCTTACATGGGAGGACTGAACATGTGAGTGTGTAGGGGAAATTTGAGAATTTGGATTTACAGGTGGAGGAGGAGGAGGCAATGACAATTTGTGCTAGCCACGATGGTGGGTGAATGTCAGATGAACAATCTCTTGTCATCCAACATTCTCAAGAACTTCTGGTTGCATAGATACATGGGGAGGAACAGGGATACTAGGAACATTTTGGGGCTGGAAGGGAGGCCTCTTTGGTCTAAGTTGAATTATCCCTTGTCCAATCCAATTGAAAAACTCATCTTGAAAAATATGTTTCAACTCTTGAGGATCGAGATCAAAACGGATTGAGAATTTGGGTCTTCTAGGCCCTTTGTTCTAGTTACCTCTTCCAATATTGTTTCTACCATGACTGCCTCTGGTGAAGAAACTCATCCTGTACGTAACAATTATCATACATGACATTATCTTTATATGAAACAATGTTTGACTTAGAATTAACATAAGACCCATGCAATCCAATCCATAATAATTATTTAATAATTGTTAAGTGAGCAGGGAGTGAAATAAGGTTCATGGGATATCTGGGAGTATTGTAATGAGTGAACAAGTGATATCATGACAGGGAGTAAGAACATGAGTACTTCTCAAAAATTCATTAAATAACTGATTGTGCAATCAATACCAAAATATATCAGTTGCCACCTATTTAGGTGTCATCCTTCATCACTTCCATACAGATTTTTAATTTATTTTAGTGAACAGGACGTGTAAAAATGAATTTGGGATCATGAGGGGGTTATAATGAGCGAAAAAGTGAGAAAATGAGAAAATGAGGGAATAACACGGATATTATTCATAAAGTAAATTAGATCAAACAACAAGCATAACTCTGTTTCAATTATAATCCAAAAAGAATCCACTTTTAAGATCCAAAAAATTTAATTGTTCCTTAATTACATACATATTGCTTGTTATATTCAATAAAGAAAACAATTCAATTGCCTAGAACTCTTSAATTATATCAATCTGTGCATCCTATACAATAACTATGAAAATATCATTTCCAATTCCGCAGTAACATCATAACCATTCGACCCAAAGTCATGTATACTATAATTTTGATCTTTTCCTTTTAAAACAAACATAATATGCACAATGATTCCAATTATCCATATCCAATGTTCAATTCCTGAAATCAAATAATAATAGACCCAACATTAACCACCAACGATCGAATTCCAATACTGACTGACACAGTCCACCTTCATCCAACCAATAATCAGGTCCGATTTAATCACACACAGGTCATCAACAATGTGATCGACTCCAATCTTGATTCAACAATAGCATTTAACCAACAACATGTAGCTCCGAGCTTGAGATTCATGTGCATTAACATGTACATACTTATCTTTAAAAGAAATGCTCAATAAAAGATAGAGCCATAAAATGCACAAAGAGAATAGAACCAAATCACACACAAGAGTCTCCTTTAATCTTGACAGGACCAAGATCATGTTTGGTGAAACAATCACTCACATAGGTTCCTTTGAAACTTTATATGGAATCATGATCATGCTAGGATTTAACACAACAATGAGTAGAAAATCCATAATCGACCAAATGGAAATTTTTCTTGTTGTAAGTAACCCATACCCTTTTTCTTTTCAAAAACAATTTCATCACAGAGAGCAAATATAGAGAATCGACCAAGAGATGGTCTTTGAAGTCAGAGAGCCTGTGCCCTTTTTTTTTTAGAAAATACTAGTCATTTAACTTGTAATCAAAATCTTGACAGAGAAAAAAAATATGCCCGAGGAGAACAAAAATAAATCGGGCTCAATAGAACCAAGTCAGGTTCTTTAAAACTTTATTACAGAGAGGTAATGAGAGTGTGCTTAATCTTCGAAAACACAGAGAGCTCGCAATCCTTTTACCTCCTAAAATAAGTTATCATCGAGAAGAAACCGTAGGTAATCAAGTATAATCTTTGAAGAACAGAGAGTCGTGCTCTTTTGAAAACACCACGGTCTTTTAACTTATAACCCCAAAATCTTGACAAAGCTAAAAGGTGCCCGAGTATGAACAAAACAATTTGAACTCAAAAAACCATGTACACACAGATGTCTTTTAAAACGTAACTACAGAGAGGAGATGAGGGTTGGTCTAAACAAGGAATACCCCTCGAAGACATAGAGAGACCGTGTCTCTTCCAAACACCAAAGAGGTTTATACCCTTTGAAACAAATTCGACAGTGAGGTTTACCAACATATCCGTCAGCCACTACAACATATATGAGATGAGTGAAATTTTAAAACACTTGTGGAAAGAAATCCAGAGCACAAATGTTGGGCACTAAATACATACACAGGCTACCATTTAATATCATGGGAAATACAAAGATTGTACTATGAAATTATTTCGTCGATAGTTACAATGAAGATAAATCCATAACACACAATATCTTGGGGCTTGGCCAAAAAGAGAAAGAACAATAGGATGGTTGACAGTTGCATTGCAACCCGGGGAATGAATCACAACAACGACTGAGACGAAAAGGGTGAAAACACTAATACATAGACTGGTGGTAAAACCCCGCATGAATACAACTTAGATCTTGTTGCACTATTGTCATAATTTTTCATAGAGAACAAGAATAAAACCCAAGCTGACTAAAAATTTTGTTAACCAATAACCAATGCACGAGATTTACAAAGCAACAACACTCATTCCTTCTTTTCAAAATGCCAACATTCCACAATAATCATATATAATACCATAACAAAGCATTGACACTCAGTTGAAACTCAAGAAAAACACATAACTCATGCAATCCTGAGCCACAAATTGATTCATAATACAGAGAGACCTTCATGGATGAAAAGAAAGGATCCATACCTGGAAAAACTGCTTCAAGGAAGAGTTGGTCTGTGTTTTCCCTTTCAAAACCTGAAATTACGGAGCTTCCACAACCAACAGAGCCAAAATGAAACTATGTCTAGGGTGACGGGCTCGAGGGTGGTTTGGAGTGACATGTAGTAAATGCATGTCTCTTCTTCACCTGACCTTATTCAATTCAATGTACTATCCATCCCATTACCATAATATCAACCATAAATTCAATGCCATATACAATCTATAAATTCAATGCCATATCCAATCTATAAATTCAATGCCATATCCATTGTATAGTGCGCCACCCGAAACATGTCACAACTTTAATAATAACCATCTATACACATTACCATATGTTCTTCCATATAATCCCTTGACCAAAAACGCATAGTATAACAACTAGGTCCATCACTTCCATTTGTCACTATTATATATACATTCAAGGTTTATATATGATATTTTTTCCATAGCCTTAGGACTTATCCATAGTTTTTGTCTTTTTGTTTTGATCAAGCTCCCATATCCATATTGTATTTTTGCATAAAATCATGTATAATATTTATTAATCAATGTTATAACATAATATAACACCTTTAAAACAATCATAGTCCTCATATCCATAGCACTTCCCTATATTGCAATTGAACATCAACAACATTTAGCAACTATGCATTAACCAACCATGATGTCAAAACGAATGAAACCAAGACTGCATCATCAACTCTAGAAGGTAGTGTAGGCATTATCATAACAACAACAAACATATAAGCATAACACATCCATCATAGCGCCTCTAGTCTACAAGGGGGTCCCACCTACTAGTTAATTATTATTATCATAAATAAATAATAGAGCTTAGCAATCATTTGCGGGGAGAATTCATCATTGTGATTTTAACTGTCAACACAACATATTTAAATTATAAATCAACCTTGGTCCTTATAATTAATACTTGAGGATTGAGAGAATATTTTGAGGCTATAAAACCCCGGGTGACATTCCCAACTATCTTGTCCTAGCCAAGCAAGATCTGAAAATGATTGAGTAAGGTAATTCATACCTTTTCCTCAACAAGAACCTTGGATCATATTTCATCCATTAGGCCATTGATAAATCATTCAAGGAAGAAAGAATCTAACATACCCTCAGTTTGAAAGGCCAAATTCTCAAAAGCAGTTATAAAGTCTTCCATTGTGCATGACTATTTCAACTTGGTCAAACAATCGAGATAGTGGGTATCAATGTCAAAGCAGTCATAGAGCTCTACAACAAACTGGGTTAAGGAAATATACCCTTGGCGTGAATTTTTGAAACTGTTGAAAGGAGTTGGATTGAAAATGTAGACAATGAGAGGAATCAACAACATCGGGTTGGTCCGAGGAGGAAGGACCAGAAGGGAGGTTCAACAACTAGTTGAAAGCAAATTGGAGGGTGTTAAATTGGTTCATGAAGTTGGCTTCCATGGTGTCAAATTTGTGTTGTACTTGGGTCTCTAATTGTGCAAGTTGGGAATTGGTAGATCCAATCTCAGATGTCACTTGAATGATGGAAGCTTGTAGGTCTTGGTTGCGAGTGATGGCCATTTGGAGAGGGGAAGTGTGGGTAAGGAAGAATGGGTGGGTGAGCCACAAAAAAGGACTTATAAGTGATAGGTACAACGAATATCAGGGTAATAAGGGAAATATAATGGAATAGGTGGAAAAATAGGGAAGTTGATAAGTGTTCGGGTCCACTAAAAAAAAGGATTAAAAATGAAAGGTATGACCGTGATCAAGGAGAAAAGGGGAATCCAATGCGATAGGTCCCAAATAAGTGTGTCGACAGGACCACTATACTCATTTTTTGTACTCCTTTGGAGTTATACTCCGACCTGAATAATACTGCAGTGACGAAATGCCCAAATGCTTAATAGGAATAAATGTGTAGTAATTTTGGAACCAAAATGTAGACAACTCAGTTACATGACAATAGATCTTGTTTGTTATGTTTTTGTTTCCATCCCAAGGGTAAGGGTATTCAGGGTTTCTACAAACAAGGGTTTTCCATGTGCTATAGATCTTTGATATATGTGCAACGTCCAATAGTAGTACTCGACCCAATATCTCAGGGAACCAACTAAGGAGGCTAGACCATTCCCTTAGTCATACTACCCGACTACCCAGGTACTAGAGAGTATCTTCCTGAGTTTTGTTCTCGGTGGCACTATAGCCGTCAAGTGGTCGATCGATTTATCTACGAAGGGTTTCAAGAGATCTAGTTTAATCTATATACAGGTGTTGTCTGATGCACTACCACTCGAAGGGGTACCAATAGGGGTTGCAAGGGTGGCCAACATATGTGCGCTTGAGTACCTCTTGTATTTCTTGTGTGTATTACTCCCCAACTGCGGGTCTATGCACATAATGACATATCTATGTAGCTTTAAGATGCCGAAATACTTCTCTACCCTGGAAAAAAAATTAACCCACAAATTTATGTTGAGGAAAGTGCTATGATACCACTTGTAGTATTCCAGATATATAATAGTATGAAGAACAAAAATATTTTAGCTAGAAATGGTAGAACAACAATGATATAACCAAAACAATACCAGAATAATACCAGAAAGAGCACCTTGATTAATGATATCAATGTTCACTTGCCTCTTCGAGGGGGAAACCTCCAACGAAGCAGAGATCTATTACAATAATATCCAAGACAAAACTTCTCATACCCTCTACTCCTATTTATACTAAATCTATCTATCCAAAAGAACAATCTAGAGGAAGATCCTTCTAGAAGAGGAAGCTTCTATTAGGTCTTCTTACAATTGACTTATTCCACCTTATTGCTAGGCCTTATTAATATTGACCTGTATTACATGAAAATATATTATTCTACCCACTTGAGGGGTTACGTAGATTAGTTCCCTAACAAAAATTTAATAACTAAAATGTTTTCCAGATTTAGATCTCATTTCAGATTGTCTATATGTCAATAATATAACAACTAGTAAATAATTTGGGCTCATATTTGGGGATATATCTTTGTTTTTAATTTTATTTTCTCCAAATAAATGGTTTCAATATTTTTTAGATTGGGTTTTTCTTTGGATTTTAATTATGTTTTTAATGATAATTGGTGGCTATTTTGTAGATATTTGAGAGGATAATCACCAACTAGAGTTCTGATATGGATTAATGATAATAAAAAATCAATCAAAGGTGTTGAGAGCTCCACATTAATCTCAACAATTATTTTATTTTGAAGACTAGTTCTAGATTTGAGAGAAAATTTCCAGGAAACCATTATGGAAACCATTTCCAGATTTCAAGGCATTAGTTACCCAACATTCAAAGGATAAAGGAGGAAGTTGAATACTGGGCTGAGGGTTGGAAGCTTAGGAATACTTTTGAGTAGCAATACTTCACTCTCTGTAAAGCTTGTGCGGTTGTTGTAAATATTCTTAGACAACAAGATTTACTTTAATGGATTCATTGCTCATTCTTCAGTAGAGTTGTTTTACTTCTTCTATTTTCTGTATTTTTATTCTTATTATGCCATCACTGTTCATGGATATTTTGCAGTAAGATCATTATTAGGGTTATAGAAGTAATAATTTGGTATAACCTCCACTGTTGAAAATTGTAAATTAATCATTTGAGATAAATAACTTCCTTTGTCTTACTATGAGTAAGACAATACCTTTGTTTTAACTTGTTTAGCTTAATCATAACCCTGATACATTTTTTTACATGCAAAAACTTTTGATTTTATGGATTCATTATTGGAAATGACTAGAAAATCGATTATTCTTCATCTCAAATTTGTTGAGATTGCACTTGCCCTTTGCAAAGTAAGATATTTTTTTGTATTTATTCTATTCTTCCATCTTTAATTTATCAAATTTTGTTCTTTGATAGATGAAACTCCATGCCCAATAGATTTAGGCTATTGATTTAAGAGGTTTACAACTATTTATTCGGTTTGTTGTCTTATTTCATATTCCTTGTTTAACCTTTGTTTTATTATCTTAAATCTCGGGACTGTGATTTAATGTTCAAGTGTTGCTTGGTGAGATTGAGAAGCCCATATTTTGAAGTCATATGTGGGGGCCCCCTTTGGATGGAAGAACCAAATTTCCAGTCAGAAGTTGGTTGAAAATGTGCTAGGCATTTCTCTTTTACAGCCAGTAGAAATATCTAGTAACTACACTTCATATCATGTAGAAAATATTCAACATGGAAAAAAAAATCTACAGGATGCTCTGTATCATGTAGCATGATTAGAGGTTTTGATATCCCAATACATTACAGATCTGATCTCGAGGATAAAATCAAAATAATGTACAGGAACCATCATGAATACAAACCACCTCTAGCCACATGCAATAAGCAAATTAATGTGTCTGCAAAGGTAAACAAAGGTAACACAAATATTTATCCTATCCACATTTAATTAAGCCTCATACGTATATATCTATGCATATTTAATACGATCAAGAATTCATGAAGTATATAAGGTGATGAAAATGAGTACATTCATGTCTTTTTAGTGGGGGTGGCATAATTCATGCTAATATTCGAATTGGCATTTGGAGTAAATAATTTAAGTGGAATTTCAATTCATCGAGTTAAACACATGAATTAAGGAATTATGAAAACATCAAGTTGACTGTTGTGATAAGACAACAATCCAATATGATATTTGGGGGCATAAATCAGAGTTAGAAAAATTGGAGCACCCACCATTTCAAATTTGAAGAGAGAAGGAGTAATTCA
Source organism: Picea sitchensis (assembly GCA_010110895.2). Lineage (NCBI taxonomy): Eukaryota > Viridiplantae > Streptophyta > Pinopsida > Pinales > Pinaceae > Picea > Picea sitchensis. The sequence continues at coordinate 125,603 of SNQJ01S0050366.1, read as the reverse complement.
AGTTGTGTGGAAGCAAATGAAGACGAGTTCACAGGGGAAGAAGGAAATTAAAACACCCATCCACAGAAGTCAAGGACGCTTGAAGAAATCAAATCACTATAGGTAGTTGTGAAACCCTAGGCAGAGGAAGAACCTCCAATATCAATTATTTGTTGCATTTGCTTCCATTGTTATATATTGTTGACTCATAGTCATTTGTTGTAAGGTTTTATGGTTATGGAACAACAAGAAATTGCATGTTGTAGAAACCCATTTTTTCATAGTCACAAACCTGTAGAACTCTGCTAATTTTTTAATTTTTTTTAGAATGAACTCTCCTTGGTTAAATTCTCCTCAGATTGTCAAAATTCCTACGTTCAACATACCTCTAGTCGAATATTTTCATCACCCTAGTTTTTTCTTGTGACTCTTTGAAAACATATCATGCAGAATTCTGATTTACACAATTTGTGTAGAAGGTCATTTCTATATACTTTGTTTCTATAGGAACAACTGCAGAAAAATGTACCAACCTGAATATTTTCAAGAGAAAATCCTCATTTTTCCTCTATCCTTGCTGAATTTTTATCACCATATTTTCCTAAAAACTAGCTTAATTTGTCATCCTCTCTAAGGGACAGTGAAACTTGAAAATTCTGGGAAACCAATAACTAGTATCTAACCTTTCTGTCTTCTTAGAAAATCAACTCATCATCCTTGAAAATAACCATGGGAGCTCGATTCAAAAGGAGAGAACCAACATATCCTTATAGGGTTTATGGCAACCCTGAGATAGTACATGTTTTTTAGAAATGTGATTGGCTGGGATACTTTGAAAGACTCAGAGGTTTTTATGATGAGGTGTCCATGGAATTTTCTCAAAAAATTCAGAATATACAAGAACAGGAGTATGTGACCGTAATAAGGGGGCTAACAATTAAGATCAATGAAGCTTCCATCAACAAAGTTTCTAGTCTACCCTTAGGCATCCCTTGGGATAAATAAGAGAGGAAAGAAGCCATCAATTCCTAGAAGGCATTCTTCCTCCATAATGAGAAACCTGATAGGATAGAAATGACATAAAAAGGGAAAGCCTTCCTCACCCATGGCCAGAGGTAGCTTATAATATCATCAAATATATTACATGTAAGGGAAGGATGAGTGTATTTTATGCATATCATTTTAGACTATTGCATCAGTTGAGGCACCTTCCAAATCAGAAACCCCATCAGAATCTGAGTATCCCTTACTTCTTTCTTAAATCACTAAAAGAGATGAGCCTAAAAGTACAAAGAGGAAAACAAGAATTCTTATCAAATCATGGACTCATCAAGTTTATAGTTTCAGATGATCTTAGGAGTTTGAGTCATGGAATTCTATGGAATATTTCCTAAATAGGTACATAAAATCATTTGAAGAAGTGCAGACAACAATGAGTGATAAAAAAAGAAGGAGAAGAACCAAAGAGAGTCATTAGGCCTAAAAAGTCAATACAACAAAAGAAAAATAAAAAGAAGAATTGGATGAAAAATATATGGAAGTGGTTGATGTATTTATTTCTTTAAGAACCCCCAATGTAATCCCCTTGAAGATCACTAGTTCATAATGGGTACCACCCAGAAGAAGGAGGTCCAACATAATCAGGAATGAAAAGAAGGAAATCCTAGTGTCAACCACTCCACTCACCATCACATCCCAAGTGGAAGAGGTCAAGGACTCTCCTATTCCAAAACAAAACAAAAAAACAAACAAAGGGGAAGGATCCTCAAGAGGAGACTATAATGAAAGAGGAAAGACAAATGGAACGGACCTCTAAAAAAAAAAAACCTGTGGAAAAAATTCTTTATGCAGCCTTGTTGGAACTAGAGAAAGCCAAGGTTGATGCCATCAAGTGGAAAAGGGTGGAAAAATATAATAAAGGAGAGATTAAAGAGGAGGTTACTCAAGATTTGATTCAACAACTCCTACTTATGCAAGAAAAGTTCCAAATTATGACTATGGAGAAAGTAGAATACATCTAGAATATGAAAGTAGAGAACCAAAAACTTCAACAACAATTAAGAAAGGTAAGAAGAGATTTGCATGAGAAGAGTGAACAAGTGGATATTATGGAAGAAATGGTCAAAACAATAGCCAAGGTATCTAAACAAATTTTGGAGTGAAGGCCACTAGCTAGAATATACACATTGTTCCTAAAAGAACAGTCACACAAAAATCATATTACACACTTAGCTAAGTTTGTGAAATTTAACATTGATACCCCCAAAGGTTTTCTAGATGCATATTAGGGCTGTAATATGGAGGAAAGGGCTAATCAATTATATCTGCATAACCTCATACTTCCACACCCCTGGAATTAGAATCCTAATCCATATGTGGGGGATGTCTAATTGATGGCCTTTTCATAATGGCCAAGGCATGAGGAAATGAGGGTAGAAGAATTAGAAAAGTATAAGGAAGAAGAAAAAAAAACACCCTTATGTATTAGAGCAGAGGATGTCAGCACTAAACATGTCATAAAAAATCATCTAGCATCTCTTTGGATAAGGATGTGACTCTAGGATGGACAACCAAACAGAGGGAAGTAATAACCCATCTTGGTGAATCACTCAGGTTATTGGGAGAGGAAGCAACAAAGGCTTGCCACAGGAGGTGGCACTCTTTGCCTCATGATTTTCATATCAGGGGAACTCATTCTCCCAATACCTTGCAACTTTCCCTCCTCATGATACCCTGGAATAAAGAAACTTTGAGGAAAATGAAGACTAAGTGGATTGGGATAAGGATGAGCCCTCCACTTCTTCTCCATGTAGAAAGTATGAGTAATCTCAATTTAGAAAAGGAAGAGGAAGAATGGGCCAACATTGTCAAGGATAAAGGATACCATGATTATAAATCCATCATTAGATAAGTGGCCTGATATATGAGACATGAATTTAGTAGTCAGCAGTAGGGGGGTGAACAACAATTTTTTTTTGAGCAGTAACAAGGCATTGAGAAGCAACAAAGTGATGAGAAACATGATACACAACAACATCAGCAGTAGTAAGATCAAAAGAAAAAATTAGGTTTCACAAAGACTGTGAAAAAATTTGCTTGGGGGGTGATGATGAGCCTCAGTATTGTCCATTATAAAGGCTCGTATTTGACACACTTTTCCATCTTAAAATGACTTAATGTTTTCTTTTGACCATATTTAATAGTCAGTCATGGGTATTTGTATATTTCTTAATGGATGTATGATTGAGGTGGATTTTTGTGTATAATATAACTTTTTGCACTAATGTTTTTAGAAAAATACATGTGTTCCACCAACCAGGTCGTATTGTAGGGGTCAATGGCACCAACCCTAGAAACAAGAGATTTTGTCTCCTCGAATGAGTTGCCAGCCAAAGATTAAGGGAAAGTTTCTATACTTCCAAGAGTGCTCCTTGTGAATATATGACCACTTATTATCAAGAAAAATTTGAATATACATATGTATAGGGCTGAGATCCCTCATTTACTCATTTCTCTCCTTGATTTAGGAAGGGAGGTCGAACTCTCTAGCTATATATAGGACTCTAGTATACAAAAGGGATATAGAGAATTTTGGAGAAGTATTATGTGGATATTTTGTAAAGAGTTGTATTGAGAACTCAAAGATTTCCTTCTCTTGATGTATTACTGATATTTATGAAATTGATCTGGATTATTTTCGGCACAAAATGAGAGTGGAGAGATAATAAAGAAATGTACAGTGATATCTCAAATATCCAATAATATAACATAAATTTATCAGATATGCAACCATAAACACAGAGATACAATAATACACAATTTTCTATTAATGAGCGAAAATGTACAAAGACTGTAAAAATACAGAGTGAAAGATTCACTAGAATGGTGGCATATTATCTCTAAGAAGAGATGTGATGGCTATGTTCATTCACAAGAAGATGATTCTTAAAATGAGGCTCCAAAGGCCTTTTTAACATAAGTAAAATCGCCTCCTAGGGGCAGCTCAATTGGAAAGTGTCATGATATGAAGTTCCATGAGGTTTTGAGTTCAAATCCCCCTGAATTACCCTGTGTGTCGCATATGGGGCACCGTGGGCACACCTGGAGGTTATAGTGGTAGCAGTTGGATAACACGACCACGTGTAACGCGAGTACGTGCCCAAATAGTTGTTGATTCTGTCAAACATAATAATAATAAAAAAAAACATAAGTAAAATCCAAAACCCTAACCCCAGAAGATGAAAAGTCAAAAGGTTTGCGGGCCCCAATGGGGGTAGTTGATACATCAACTTCCCGGGGGTGTAAATTTTGCATACAATATCCGCTTGGGGCGCTTGATACATCGTTGGAAAGGTCTAACTGAAAAGAACGATTTTTGACTGGCTTAGGTCAGTGCATTTACCAACCACCTGGGCCCAAAATCCCCAAAAAAAGTCGTTTATGGCCTCAAAATGGCCTCGAAAGTTTGGGACTCGAAAAACTGTCGAAAAAATGCCAAGATGGAAAACTGTTTTTCGATCCCATGGAATAGGTGGGTGGCCACCGATATCCACCTGGATCAATCCTCCCTCCTTAGGAAGCAATTGTCTCAATTGTGTTGAGTTCTTGGGGGAGAGGGGAAAGCAATTGCTGAGTCTAAATCTTGGTGAGTTGTTTGCCTTGTTGGAGATGTCGCACTGCTTGGTTTGTGGAAGGTTGTCATGAAACTGTGGCTGGAAGGGTTGGACCATTTTAACCATTCTGGTTTCATGAGATGACTGTGTGTAGAAATAATCCTTGCACTTTTTTGTAGTCTTGTCGACCTACTTCTGTTGGATAGAAGGTTCTTGGGCCAAGGATGTAGTGGTTGCAGTATCCTTTTGTTTACCTTTTGAAAAGATTGTGAAGAAGCTAAATTTTTCAGTATGAGATACTACCTTGCGACACTGTTTAGGTGGGACAGTAGTTGTAACCACCTCTGGTATCCTCTAGAGATGACCCCCCAGAGTAACAATGACACTACGAGGTTGAGACTCATAGATAGCATGGTGCTTCCATATATATGGCTAGCCCAAGAGAACATCACAGACATCCAACGGGGCAACATCACATAATACCTCATCCTTGAAGGGATGCATGTTGTATGAAAATTGACACTGTTGGCTGCCACAAAGATCTCGTCCCTGGAGAAGCCATTTGATTTTGTATGGTTGTGGGTGTGGCATTTTTGAAAATCCCAATTGTTTGATGACCTCTACTAAGATGAGGTTCTTCTAGCTTCTGCTATCAACAATAAAATGCAGCGGGGTCCCTTTCACCCACATCTTTGAATGAAAAAAGGAGCTCCCCCTCTTCAGGATCTGTTGATTCTTCTGGTTGAATTGTTGCGGTCGCGGCAATAGTAGTGGGGTCTACATCAATGATCTGTCTTCTATCAGTATTTTCTTAATCAGATTCTAAATCAGGGTTTGTCTCCTTGTCTTTGATTTCGGCCACAAATGACTGTTTTGAGCGACATTCATTGGTGTTGTTCCAAGGGATTTTGTGGAAATCACACCATTTTTCGGTGTCCTTCTTCGTCTTCCCATGACCCTTCTTTTCCTATGGCTTGGACTGGTTTTTAGGAGACTGTTTGTTAGGGCCGTCTTTATCATACTTTGGTTGTTTCGGATTTGCATACCCAAACTCCTGTTTGTTCTGATGATTAATTTTTTTCTCGATTTTAACAACATATCGATAAGAAGCACCGAGTGATGAGATGTCCAAAAAATCCATTTCAGTTTGGATGTATCTGTGTAGAGCCCCATGGTATTTTAGAACCAAATTTTGTTTTGAGTCTTTGATACCCATCTTGGTGTGCAAGGTATCGAATTTATTGGTGAACTCTAGAACTGCTTGGACCCTCTCTTTTTGTGGTGTGTTCCATCTCATATACTAGTCCTCATAGTCACCAACAAGGTAATATTGTTCCTTTACCACGTCCACAAAAAAATCCCAAGCGGGATCGAACCCATATATTCTAGACTCTTCTATGGAAATTTTCTCTGAGTAAGTTTCCCACCAATGTTTGACATGGGGGAGAGCTTTAAGGAGTGCGAAGGTGATCTTTTCCCTGTTGGAAAAATGGTGAACAAAGAAATAACCTTCTAGCAGATTTAACCATTTGTCTAGTGCATCCGCATCTATATGACCTTCAAATATGGGAATATCAAAATTAAATTGTACCTTGAAAGGATAGGTGTTTCAAAAGTGCTTGTTTGATGAAGATGTTCTTGTTTCTATCGACATGCGTTGAAGGATGTGGGAAAATTATCCATCGTTTCGTCCCTATGTTGCGTGAGAGCTTGCTCAAGAAACAGATTGATAGAATCGTCTGCTCCGTCATTTTTATTTTCTTCTTCCATGGAGGGTTTATTGGGTGTGAAAGAGTGATTGTCTTCAATAGAGACAAGCTCAAGACCCAAATTTCTATACTTGGACCTCGTCAGGGACATGCACTGAAAAACAATCAAGAGCAGCCTGCTCTGATACCACTGATCCATATTATTTTCTGCATGAAATGAGAGCGGAGATATAATAAAGAAATGTACAGAGATATATCGAATATCCAATAATATAACAAAAATTTATCATAGATGAAACCATAAACAAAAAGATACAGTAATACACAATTTTCTATTAATGAGCGAAAATGTACAAAGACTGTAAAAATACAAAGTGAAAGACTCACTAAAATGGTGGTAGCTTATCTCTGAGAAGATATGTGACGGCTACACTCATTCACAAGAAGATTATTCTTACAATGAGGCTCCAAAGGCATTTTTAACATAAGTAAAATCCAAAACCCTAACCCCGGAAGATGAAAAGCCAAAAGTTTTGTGGGCCTTGATGGGGGTAGTTAATATGTCAACTTCCTAAGGGCGTAAATTTTTTATACGATCCTTCATTTGGGGTGCTCGATACCCCATTGGAAATGTATAACCAAGAAGAACAATTTTTTACTAGCTCAGGTCAATTCCTTTAATAGTCACCTGGGCCCCAAATCCACAAAAAATGTCTTTTAGGGCCTCAAAATGGCCCCGAAAGTTTGGAACCCGAAAGATTGTCGAAAAACTACCAAGATGGAAAACTATTTTTCGAGCCCGTGGAATAGGTGGGTGGCCACCAATATCCACCTGGATCAGAAATAAAGATGGTTTTGCTTTCATTCTATTAAGGTTTCTTTTAGGCTCCTTGTGCTTCTTGGGTAAGGCTCATCCAAGAGGGATCAAGGACCCTGCTACTATTTCTGTAGTTTTCATTCAATTAGTTAGTGCCTAGATAGTATTGCATTCTCTCTTAAAGTTTGATATTATTTTACATAATCAATTTTAGTTGTGTTAAGATTATGACTAATTGACCAGTTGCAGCAACATCCTGTAGAAAAATTCAATAACCTTTTGGAGCACTCTTAGGTGTCTCCCAAGGATAAGAACCTAGATTCACTTCATTTATTTATAGTCTATATTTGTCCATGATTTTAAAGACTTTCACTACCGTTTTAGACTCCATTTTTATTCTTGTAGGATTTTCGTGTAGAAACTGTATAGTTCCTATAGAACTGCATAGTTCTTGTATAAACCTCTTGTAGGTCTATTTTAGCTTCAGATTTTGACTTAGCTTAATCCTCTTTTCCTGAAAGAATCAATAAACAATAAAAGGACAATCAGATTGATATTTATCAAAAGGTTAGATTTTTTTACTCATGATTTAGTGTAACTTTACTTCCATTACAATTTTTTGTCATATTTTAGAGCTTTACTTCTATTACAATTTTCTGTCATAGTTTAAATTGTATTCATCTTTATGCTTTAGTTTAACTTTTTTGATTTAGTATTGTTTAATGCAATTAGAATAAGTCATTTTTGTGCATTCTAGATTAGTTGAACTTTCAATTTGGTGTGTTTCCTTTAAGTAATTAGTTCAGGGTAGTTTTCTATCAATTGATTTTCCTTCACATTTTCAGCTTTTGATCAATCTCAAACCTTTTCTACCGACAATTTCATACTGCACATACAATGCATAATAACTCTTATGTTTGTACGAACCTAGATTTGACAAGTAAAGTAGGAAACCAAGGGTACAATAAATCATTGTTGTTAGCCCTGAGACCATCATCATGCTATATTTGGGCACATCAATTATGATAGTCTTCATATGTTGAAGAAAAATGGTGTTTCTAGTTTTCTTACCATTCCAAGGAACTTAAAGGAATGTTAGGCATGTATCCTTGGTAAACACGACAAGTAGCGTTTTCATGATTCCACTTCAAGAACACTTATAAAACTAGAGTTGATACACTCTAATTTGTGTGTCCCCATATCCATTGCATATTCCTTTGGTAATAAATATATCATGACTTTTTTGATGACTACATTAGACGTGTTGGTTTAAATTTTTGAAACATAAATCTCAAGCATTTGAAACATTTAAAAACTTTCATCTATGGATTGAAAATCAATCTCAAACTCGCATTCAAACTCTCTGTATTAATAATGGAGGGGAATAAACTTAGAATGAGTTTGAAATCTATATTCGCCAACATGGGATCAAGCATCAAATCACTATTCCATACAATCCTTAGTAGAATGATGTAGTAGAAAGAGTGAAGAGGACACACTAATTGCTATTTTTCAAGAATGTGAAGTTGATGTTTTGGGTTGATGCAATTCTATGTGTATTGTATGTGAGAAACATAAGTCCAACCCATGCTCTTGGTGCTATGGGGGAAAATCCCCCTAATTAGGGTCTAATGACTAGGAAAAGAAAATGACACCTTAAAAGACATAATTACTCCTATTTCACCCAAATCCAGCAAGACCTAATGATAATTAAGGAATGTCAAGGAAAATCAAGATATGCACCTTAATTCCTTTCGTTTGTAGCAGATCCTTTCCTCTTGTTGTTCTCTCTTGGATTGTAGGCATCCTCCCAATTCCGGTTTGAAAAAATTTAGAGAACAACATACAACAACATATGCATAATCACCAAGATCATTTAAATACCTAAATATTCATGAAAGAAATTTAGATATATAAACATGAAAATACATAGATTTGGGACAAGAAAAAACTCTTTTATTGAAAACAAGATGGTAAGATACAACCTTAGTCTTGTTAACACTGCTCTGCGAACCACGCCTGGGTTCCTCTAAGTATAATCCAAGTTCACCAATCCCAAAGTGAGATCCTTACAACCAACATGCCAATATAGGGAAATGGATGGATTGCATAAGAAGGATGAATGATTGGGAATGTTGAGGATGAACTCAGAACAAGATGTAAAGGCTTGGAACGAGAAAGGGAGAAATTTTGGCATAGTTCACTTGCCTCTTCTTTCATATGTTCAAATGACCCCTTGTTGAGGTCATTTTCTGCTTCCAAAGAATTCCCTCCCCTTTTCTACTTTCTTGATTTAGTTTTTCCCTTTCTTTTCCCCCTTCTACACTTACCCGTTTTTTCCCTCTTCTCTTTTCCCTCTCACAACCCCTTTCTAGTTCTAACACTTAGTCACATTTTAGACCGCGGGTTCCCGGGTTGGCAGACTTACGTTTTCTCACCTCCATCTACAAATTCACTTCACGATTATGGCTGACCGTCGTGCTATTCCATATTTAGACAATTTTACGACCGCGGATTCCTGGATTGACGGGATTGAGATTTCATATTCCGGTGTTCTGTGATAGACATATTACACCAAAGAGTTCCGTGATCTACATTTTTGATCCCCAGACTCCCATGAAACTGCCTAAGTATCGTTAGTCCTAACATGAACCCGTCTGACCATCGCATCGTCCCACACTTAGCCATATTCACGCCTATTACCATTGTGGGCTCTCAAGTTCATAGGTTCCCAGGTTCACAAAAATTCTCAAGTCACATATTTCCCTCGCTCGTCCCTGCCACCCTCGGGCCTTTTCCAATGCACATTTACTATTATTTTAATGCTAATAACTTACCATACAAGTTCAAAGGGATGGACATTAATTAGTGAAAGGCTTGAGGAGACCTCCTATTAAAGCACATTAAACAAGATTTACGAATGATTATATTATCTCCCGCCATCATTCATTCTTAACATAATTTGGAGCAAGTGAACATATTTGTCAACTTATGGCAGCAAGTCGATAACAATTCTGTGGATATACGCTGAATATTTTTGAACACGAAGATCAAAATTTTCAGTGGTTCAGGGCATATTCCTATTATTCATCCCCTTCTTCCTAGAAGGAAATAATCTGGACGTATGGAATTCCACGTGCAGGGTGTGTTCCAGAAGTTGAAAGGAGTTGGTCACCTAGTGCACTGAGAGATACATTCCAAGCCAGTGGATCATCCAGTTGCAAGACCATTCCCCCGTCTCTCTATCACCTCAATTTTTCCCTAAGATGTTGAGGCTCCCCAAGCCAACACTCACTTTCAGAGGTGAAGATTGAAGGGAGTTCTTAAGAAATCATGACAATGGACTCAACCTCTTACCTAAATTATTGGAGCACCCAATGGTCGTCCCCGAGGATATCACAAGATTACAGGTTGGCGCATTCAAAAATACCTTCCGGTAAATTGTATGGCATTTTACGAGAATAACAAGACAAGAAACCATGACCAACATCTCCTGTATGATTCTTTACATTCTTTATTTTATGGTCAAGGAACAAGCCATTTTCGACTATGGTAAGTTGATTTCCATTGAAATCTCTTATTGGCGCAATACGAGAAGGATAAGAATTTTTTTATGTCATCTTATTTGGTCTTTGTGATAGCACATTGTTGTCAGATCTCGATATTATCTATCTGCAAGAAGGTAAAATGTGAGTTCAACCCAGTAACCTTTTGGTATCAATCATTGTGGAGGCACAAGGCCTCCCAACACTTTTATGAAGTATTTAATGATTTTGTCTCAGTTTTCAAAAAATTGTTGTTTGGAAAAAACGCTCCCTGGATGTATGACTAGGAGAGCAAGTTCCTGGATAGGAAGGGGACACTAGAACAAATGGAAAATTACAACATTATAAGGATTTTTGGATCCAAAGAAAATCCTTCCTTCCTTCCATGTCACAAATCTGACAGAATGTTTGTTGCTGAGATAACAAGGCAATACACCTATTGGTTTCATTTTTTCCATGAAAAGATAAAAAAAACAATTCATACCTCTGCCTTATAAAGTTGGGGATTTCACATTCAACAATATGAACAAGATTGACGAATTTGTGGGCCACTTCCACAACCTCAATTTGAAATATGTTGAAAATGTAAAAGGGTTCGAACCTAATGGTATTTTTGTAGAATACCTATTGGTTGTCGGTTTAATAAATTATTTCATTAACACTATCCTGAATGAAGAGGGAGATAACACCTCAGGTACTCTTGCTCGCAACACCATTGACCTAAAGACAATACTCAACACCAATGAGTCATACAAGAAGAGAGGAAAAGGTCTAGGTGAGAAAAGTGCCCAATCCCTGTCTGTCATGCCCAAGAGTACAACATCTCAGAGAATCACTCCAACGGCCTACCCAAGTAAAAAATTCACCCACATTTCTTTAGGTGGAGGAGGATATAACAACCCTCCTTCTAGAAAAATTGAAAGTTTTCATAAAATTCTTGTGAGGAAGAAACGAAAAAACATTGTCCAATAAAAAGAGAGACTTTGGGGATAAATTTATATCCACGATCTCTCACTTAAAGATTTGGAGATAAAAATTTACAATGAGAAATTGTTCCCCAATGACGACCAGCTGAAGAACACTTCTCCCCAGAACCCTCATATGGAAATAATTGGGACTAATACCTTCGTCGAAGAAGAATCTTTTACATTTCAGAGTGTTGTTTTTTACAGCACATCCAAAAATTTGATTATTGAAAAAAATAGATGTAAAGAATAAGAAGGGGAAATATCGTTCAGATATTAACCTATGGAACATTTGACCTTCCCAGATATCCCATATACACTGAGAAACTAGATATTCTCTAGACAACTCTATTGACGGCCTTGAAGTGGAGAATGTCAGGTTAAAGGAGCGAATCAAAGAATTGGAGGGAGCTTTAATGCCCCTTCCAATGTTGGCTAGTCCTTTAGCAATGATCAGGCCTACCACACCTATGGAAAACCTAAAAGGATTGGAAAGCCTTCTCACATCATCTTGAGGCTATGTGGAAAATAATATAAATAAAAGGATGGAATTAATAACAAAGGCTTGGGAGATTTCAAAGAGTATGGTCTCTTTTGGAACAAGAGAACATGCTTTTCATGAATATATGCAAGCAGATTTGAAAAACAAGCAACATTTATACCTCAATGTTGTTGTACCATTTGGTGTTAAATTTACTAATATGATGGAGTTAAGGAGAAGAGAGGAGGATCTCCCTTCCCTGAACCGGATAAAACAACTGAACACATGCTGGACGGAAAAGGTGAAAAATATGAATGGTATAGTTCAAGTATGTAGGCAGGCCATAACTAGAAGAGAGGAAATATTCAAGAAGCTAATAGAGATAGACCTATCTAGCAACACCAATGAATTCCAAGACCTGAAATTGATACTCAACTCGTTGTTTTTAACCAAGAAATCTTTTGATGAACAAGTTGAGATCTTTAAAGGGTTGTCATTCGAAAAATTCTATGGCATTCTTGAATATGGTGAAGATGACGTGGAAAATTGGCTGGTTGATTATTTGATTAAAAACCAAGATATTGAAGAATCATTATGCAACATTTATATTTATCTAAGGTACTTGGAAGGTGAACTCTTCAATATAAAAATCCGGCATGAAATCAACGTGGCACCAATGAGGGTCTACATTGAAGAGTGGTTCAAAAAGGTTGTCGACAATCTTACCAATGAAGGGAAAAGGAAGGTTGAGACAGTTCCCATAACCACTGACGAAATCCATAAAAGGATGTCAGTGAGAAAATGAAAAACCATGAGATACCATCATAGTAAGTTCATATTGATCACATATTTTGTCTTTATCAAGCTCTTCATCCAGTTACTCCACCTCTTTAAATAGAAAGGTTTAATCGAAGACTAATATTTTCCTTTTCTTCTTACCAGGTCTTGTTGCCTTCTATTTATTTTTCAATAAGATAGGCTTAAGCATGAAGTTCATTCCATTTTAGCATTTTACTTAAACCATAGAAAATTGTTTGCAGCAACCAAGATCACAAGAAGAAACACCATGCACAAGTACTCAATAAGTATCCTGGGAAAAACTTCTCAACAAGGGAAGAAAACCCAACCAATCCTTTTCTATATTCTTCAAGAGAAATACCTTCATCACCAAGAAAACCTAGCACACAAAAGGGTTCTCACAAACCCTAGAAGACTATCACCCAATAGAGGTGTGCACTTTTCCTAAGTAGATGTACTTGCTAAAATTTCCAAACTCACACAAAAGATATGATTCCTCAATGGGGAATTTACCTTTACTTATATTAGACTTGACATGTCAACAAAAGTGTCTATTGGAACAATAGGGACGACCTCTCTATCTCATAATATAATTAATATTAACCAGATTAATTATCTTTTACATTAATTATCAATTACATTAAGGTGGGGCTGACATGTATCCTTTACATTATAATTAGGGTTACAAGAAGGTCTGAATCTTGAACAATATAGAAAGGGATCTCATACACCCACTAGTTCTCAACCACTAGGGGCACATCCATAGGGATTTCCATATCTTTGGATCACTGCATTACACATAATAACCATTTCTTCACTAGTGCTCAACCACTAGGATCATGTTCACATGTTCTCATCCACAGGCATGTCCACTCAACATATATTCTTTCCCATTGCATTACATAGGAGAGTCATCTCGAGCTTCATAATCAGATCTCTTATCAGAGGAGGCTAATACATCATATTCATTTTTGTCTCATGAAAATGCACCCAACACTTTGGGATTCCACACATTCCCCTTGTGCTCAGCCATAGGAACACCCAACTCTG
>SNQJ01S0050366.1:89419-111636 GCA_010110895.2 Picea sitchensis | reverse complement strand
TGGATCACTGCATTACACATAATAACCATTTCTTCACTAGTGCTCAACCACTAGGATCATGTTCACATGTTCTCATCCACAGGCATGTCCACTCAACATATATTCTTTCCCATTGCATTACATAGGAGAGTCATCTCGAGCTTCATAATCAGATCTCTTATCAGAGGAGGCTAATACATCATATTCATTTTTGTCTCATGAAAATGCACCCAACACTTTGGGATTCCACACATTCCCCTTGTGCTCAGCCATAGGAACACCCAACTCTGTAGATCTCCTTTCTCACTGTGTTACACAAGAGAATCATCTGGATTTCTTCCCAACTCTCTGTAAGGAGGAGGCCATCTCTATGTTCCAACTCTGTCTTATATAGGAACCACACACCCATCTCAAGGGATATCTCTTAGGTTTGTGTCTTGGAGAATGTCTCACATAGTTGCAATCATCAACATTCCCTTTCATCTAGGGAGGCATTCTTCATCCTGCCAAGTCTCACACGGATGTATTTTGAATTTTGTTCTTGGTTGTAGTTATCAACACTCCCTATCAACTAGGGAGGTATCCTTCACCAATCTAATTTGGTGAAGATGTCTCCAATTTGTTCATGTGTAGGAAGGTACTGCATGTGTATTATTTTCCTCTGCATCATGTCTCTAATATAGTGATATTTTATCTCAATGTGTTTCGAACTATCATGAAACACAAGTTTCTCAAAGATCTTTACACAAATTTGGTTATAATCATAGAATCCATCTCATGATTAAGTAAATCTGTTAGAAGTTTATGAAGACACACTGCTTCGTATACTCAATCATATATACTCTGCTTTTGTGGTACTGAAGACCACAAGGCTTTGTTTCCTTCTGCACTAGGAAACCATGGCAAACTTCACGATAAAACAACAATTGTATGTTCTCTTCTGGTCCACTATAATTTCCATCCATTCTATATTCCCTGCAAACTCAAGTATACACTGGAGACATATCACATTCCATATCTAACTGTGCCTCATAGCTATATCAATACATGTTTCTCTACTGTCTAGTGATTCTGTCTAGCTATATCAATACATGATTTTGTCTTGGCTGACTCATGGAATGACTAAGTACATTAAATACATAGCATGAATCAAGTCTGGTGTTAACTAGATACATCAGTGATCCAATCAACTGTGGATCAATATCGTCTGAATCATCATCATTCATTTTCTTCAAATCCATCATCGTTGATTTGCATTCTGTCATACTGAACTTCTTTAATATTCCCACTGTATATTTTCCTTGACTCAGAAAAATCTCATCGGTCTTATTTCATACTTCTTGTCCCAAGAAGTAGTGCATCATACTCATATCCTTCATCTCGAAATCATAAGTCAAAGCTTACTTGTATCCAACAATAAGGCTTTCTGAATAAGTCATCAAAATCAGGCTATAGTCACCAACACTGTAATAATATAAGTTTGGATAAGAAATACTCTTGTTGAAACCTAAACTCATAAAGAATCCATCCATATTATATAGTTTCCAACTCATGGATGGTAGTACGAATGGAAGTGTATTAGGATTACTGGATCAAGTGTCTCATCATAGACAAATCCCTTTGTTTGTGAGAATCCTTTGGCTATAGATCTCGCTTTGTATTTCTTGAAATTTCCATCAGCTGCATGTTTGATCTTATAGATCTACTTAGAATTTACCACATACTTCCCTTATGGTCTCTGAACAATATTTTATGCATCATTATTTTAATATATATCAATATTCTTTTGTTATGGCATCTTGCCATACCTATTCTCTTGTTGCTTCTCCAAGACAAGGAGGCTCAAAATCAATGAAGTGGATCATGACTGAAGGATAGCTCGAAAATATCTTTTGATTTCTCAGGATGTGCCTTGAGGGGCTCATATGTTCCTCTTCCTCCTACAGAGTGAGCCTATGAAGGCCTTTTATGCCCTACTGCAATATCTATGGACATATCAACTGGAGCAACTAGATCAACCGGAACAATGTTTGTCTCCCTCTAAAATGTTGAAGGGGGAGAAGGTACTGTCTCACTATCAATATCCATATGAGATTATTTGGATCTTTGAAGGTCTATATATTCTTTAAGGACAAAATCTTTTCTAGTCTGAATCTTTCTCTGACCAAGGATGTAGATCTGGAATGTCTTTGAAGATTCATTGTTTATCTCGTAAATGTATCCTTTCTCCCTGAATGGTCTAGCTTGGACTTCTTCTCTTTGGGTACATAAAAATACATTGGGCACACAAATATCTTGAAGTGTTCAATCTCAATATTCACTCTCATGAAGGTTTCTTCGGGAGTTATGTTTTTCAAAGACTGGTGAAGACTCTTGTTTTGAACATATACTGTGTCATGCATGATTTTTCCCATGGAATCATAGAAAGATTATGATCATACATTATTGCATTGGTTCTCTTGATGATGGTTCTATTCTTCCTCTTTCTCAAATATTTTTGACTCCCTCTGAGTCAAATGAATCCCTCTGAAGGATAAGCATCTTCCTTTGTTCTTAACCTGTCTGGAACAAGAAAACAAGAGGAACCAAAACAATAATATCTCATGGAGTCTTCACTACCAGTGTGGTGTTCCTATGAATGCACCGATATCCATCTGGATCCATGACTTCATAAAAAGGTTCTTTTGTCCTGCAATTACCCTCATGACAATGATACAAATAATATATATACAAGTGCATACCTGAGGGAGCTGATATGATTTCTCCAATGACACATGGCTAATATTTGTCCTTTGACATCTTCATGAAGGAAGTAGTCACARTGTCACCTTTTTGTATCACCCACAATAAGTCTTCCTTTGAAGTCTTGTCTTCTAGGAACTTKAAGTTGCTTGATCCATCAATCTTATTTTCCATCATAGTTTTTTTCATCATAATTTTAGATTTTTCACAACCCCTTGTTAACTGGGCTAGAAAACCTAACGAYTAGGCCAAGCTAGAACTTTTAGGTTTTTTTGGACTTATGACTRTCCACAATAAGACTTTGAAATATAGGAGAACAATGGTGAGTTGARCAACTCCTTCAATGACTTGTAGAAACCCTAATACTAAAATTTCTGTAGAAATTAGCGAAACCCTAGAAACCCTAAGGCTAAAATTTCAAAATGCTTAGAATTTCAATCTGAAGCTTGTTGGAGGTGCACTGAAGGAGGTCGTACACTCCTATGGTATTTTTATCCCCAACATCCAAGTGCCAAGTGTTG
Source organism: Picea sitchensis (assembly GCA_010110895.2). Taxonomy (NCBI): domain Eukaryota; kingdom Viridiplantae; phylum Streptophyta; class Pinopsida; order Pinales; family Pinaceae; genus Picea; species Picea sitchensis. The sequence continues at coordinate 108,394 of SNQJ01S0050366.1, read as the reverse complement.
AATCCTCTTAGAAATGTACGTCGTACATAATTTATGGAAACCCTAGGAGGTTTGTACGGTTTTGAAGGAGAGAGAAGATGGTTGAAAATTACTTGTTCAATGGGTTCTTCAAGACCTATGCTATGATACCAAGTTGATATTTCAATAATCTAGGCTTAAGCATGAATTTAATTCCATTTTAGCATTTTACTTAAACCATAGACAATTTGTTGCAACAACCAAGATCACAAGAAGAAACACCATGCACAAGTACACAAGAAGTATCTTGGGAAACCCTTCTCAACAAGGGAAGAAAACCCAGCCAATCCTTTTCTATATTCTTGAAGAGAAATACCTTCACCATCAATAAAAACTAGAACAAAAAAAGGTTCTCACAAGCCCTAGAAGACTAGCGCCCAAGAGAGGTGCACACTTTTCCCAAGTAGATGTACTTGCTGAAATTTCCAAACTCACACAAAAGATATGAGTCCTCAATGGGGAATTTACCTTTACTTATATTAGACTTGACCTATAAACATAAGTATCTATTGGCACAACATGGTAGACCTCTTTATATCATAATATAATTAATATTAACCATATTAATTATCTTTTACATTAATATGGGGGCGACCTGTACCCTTTACATTACAATTAGGGTTACAGGCAGGTTTGACTCTTGAAAAATATAGAAAGGGATATCATACACCCACTAGTGCTCGACCACTAGGGTCACATTCATAGGGATTTCCATATCCTTGGCTCACTGCATTACACAAAATAACCACTTCTTCACTAGTGCTCAGCCACTAGGATCACGTTCACCTGTGCTCGTCCATAAGAACGTCCACTCAACAGATCTTCTTTTCCATTGCATTACATAGGAGATTCATCTAGAGTTTCATCATCAACTCTCTACTCAAAGGAGGCTAATACATCATCTTCATTTCTGTCTCATGATGATGCACCCAACACTTTGAGATTTCACACGTTCACCTTGTGCTCAACCATAGGGATGTCCAACTTTGCAGATCTCCTTTCTCACTCCATTACAGAGGAGAATCATCTGGAGTTATTCTCAACTCTTTGTACAGAGGAGGCCATCTCTACATTCCAGCTCTGTCTTAGATAGGAACCACATACCCATCTCAGGGGCTCTCTCTCAGTTTTGTGTCCTGGAGAATGTCTCACATAGTTGCAATAATCAACACCTTTTGTCGCCCACTTTCTTATTTATATGAAATTGATTCTTATACATATTTTATTTATGGTCCATGAGAGCCCCAATCCTAGTCATTATGACAAATACATTTTAATTTCAAAGAATATGTATTGAACTATATATTTTTTATAAATTCCAAGAGAACTATTTTGGGAACAATCTAGATTGTACTTTGTAACCTGATTTTTCTAAATATAAAGTATTTGAAGTTGATCTATCGTTATCTTCATTTGAGCTACCCATGTATCACTTTGTCAAAGTTCTCTTATGCATGTGAATCATTTTCTTTTAGTTTTTATGTGATCAAAAATATTTAGCCCTACTATGATGGATGTGAGGAATTCTGTTTATTTGCTTTAAATGTATGAATGTGCATGTGTTTCCTGGTCCATTCTCAGGAACTCTCTTTTAAAAATAAAATAAAAATATTTTTTGTTTTCTGTTTTATTTTCCTTTGACGAAATTCTTTAAAAGTCCCATATTTATAAATCTTGGACAGAGGAGTACCACCTCTATAAAAACACATGAGGATTTTCATCCTCGTGAGGTTTCCATTTCGGTCATGATAAATTCAAGCGTCAACATTTTTGGCGACCATACTGGGGAAATGAACTAAAAATTCGGAACCTGGCCCAACATTCAGAAAGAAATATATGACTTTACCCCAGGGTGACCAGTCCCAGTTAGAAATTGACTAAATAATCAACGAAGCATTTTTCACAAATTATATAATATGGTAATATTAACAGCCCAAACTCGAGATGCGTTAGAAGGGTCCTGGAAGATCTTAGTCTAAGAAGAAGAAAGACAAATTATCCGAAGACAAAGGAAAGAAGTACAAAAATATCGAAGAAATCGAAGAGCAGCACAAGAATAAGATCAAGATTGAAGTTGGGCGAGTACAAAGGACCCATCACCTGGAGTAAAAGTAAACAACTCTTTGTCCCTAGAAGTGAAAGGTATGATTCTGAAACCTCCTAAAAAATGGAAGAAAGAGATGAACAACCCTGGATCAAACATCATGAAGAGAGACAAAGAGGCAAAAGAGATGCTGCAAGAAATCAAGGAATCCCAGGATTTGGAAATAGAAGGAGGATGAGAGATTCACCTCTTAACCTCATGGGTGAACAACACAAACTCTCCCAGTTCTCCCTAAGGGCACCTTGAAGGAATTTTCTGGGTATGGGACAATCGATGCAAAGAGGAATTTGCATTTATTTCTTGACATTTGTGACTTCCACCGAGTTGAGCATGATGACGTCATGGTGAGTTTATTTTTGCAAACTTTATCAGAAATATCTTATGAATGTTATACAACATTTCCCAGTAGATCCATTTTCTTGTTTGATGACCTCGAAGTTATGTTCCTTAATATGTTTTCTCCCCCAATTTCCTACCATACCCTCCTCACATACTTCACATATATTGGGTTAAGTAAGAATGAAAGGATGCGATACTTTAATCTAATATTCAATAAGACTCTAAGTACAATCCTAGAAGACAAAAGACCAAATGACTCGGTCATTCTCGGTTGCTATAAGAACACAATTCCCCCGAATGTGAAATATTCCATCAGATCATCCCATATGGATACCCTGGAGGATGAAATGATTAATGCTACTGAGATGGAAGAAATTATGATTGAAATGGGCATTGACCCTGAAATTATATTGGGAAAAGTAAAAAGACAAATGGGGGGATTGAATATCTATAATCAAGGAGATTCTAGTTAAAGAAGAAACAAAGAGTTTAAACCTTGAGCAGCTTAGAATCAAATGGCAGGAGGAGGATTTTTTAGGGAACCATACCTGACGTAAAAGTTTACCTTGTAGAAGCACAGGAAACAAAGAAGAGAATTGAGATTGAGTAGATGAATATGACCATAAAAAAAATGTTGAATGAAATAACCAGGCTAAGAAGGGGAGATAATTACATGCCAAACCCAATAATTCCAATTCCCAAACAAAGGAGGAACCCTCCCCTCGAAAATAGGGTCAAATTCGAGAATACTGAAGACCCACCAAGACCAAGGGTTCCCGGATAGTGCACTCCAAATGTGGTTGTTTTGGATGATGTATGTGATGAGAAAATGACCAAGCTAGAAGGATATTACTTACCTGATGAATGCTTCGAGACATTGCATATGGAAGGATGTGAGGCGTCCATGTACATATATGGATAAGGAGACGACGATCCTAACTTACAAGAAAATGTCGCCCAGACAAGAGGATTTGTAAATAGACCCAATAATAAAGGCGACTTCGATAAAGAAAAAGATAGTGAAAAAGTGATGAATGAGAAGGTGACAATTGGAACCATAAGGAAACCCATAGTGACAAGCTCAACTCAAATGACGTACAATGTCATGGAGGACTTAAGTAAACTGATAATAACCTTTCCTTTTACAGAAGTGGTGAATATTCCTCATCAGAGGTAGAATATCTTGAAATTGCTAGATGATCCATCGGAAAGAATGGAAGCAGTCGTTACCACTCCAAATCATAACCAGAGCTCGTTGACCGCTAAAATGAGAGGTAAAATTCCACCCTTCTACATCTCAATTGAAAACCATGATGTTGCATTACATAATTGTTTAGTTGATATTGGTGTGACAAATAATATAATGGCACTCATGGTCATGGAAGCATTGGGCATGAGTTGCACTAAATATTATGAAACTGGAAAGAGCATATATGTCGTTGATTCGAGAAAAGTGTTAGCATATGGAAAAATCAAGTATTTCTATGCGTGGATTACCATAGTTTCCCATATCATCACGATTTTTAATATTGTTGTGGTAGATCTACCTCCAGCATATGGGGTTGTGCTGGGAAGATATTGGAGCTCCATGATCAGTGGATATATAATGAGCGATGACAGTGTTAAATTTTCACTATGCTATGATCAAGCATGAGGTTTATTTCATATTTAGTATTTACTTGAACCATAAACAAATGTATCTACACCATTCACAATTTCTAAAATAACCAAGATCACAAGAATAAATACCATGCATAAGAACACAAGAAATATCTTGGGAAACACTTCTCAACAAGGGAAGAAAACCCAACAATCCTTTGCTATATTCTCAAGAGAAATACCTCCTACACCATAGACCTAGCACACAAAAGGGTGCTCTCCAAAACCAAGAAGATAGCGCCCAAGAGAGGTGCACACTTCAGCCCTAGAATATGTACTTGCTGAAATTTCCAAAATCACATGTGTGTTGTGTTTCCTCAATGGGTAAATCACCTTTATTTATACCGGACTGGATGCATCCAAAGTGGTGTCTATTGGCACAACAGGGTCGACCTTAATAACTCAGAATATAATTAATAATTACAATATTAATTATCTTTTACATTAATTATATTTCACTTTATGGTGGGGCTGACCTGTACCCTTTACATCACAAATAGGGTTACAAGTAAATCTTTCTCTTAGACAATATAGTAATGGATCTCACAAACCCACTAGTGCTCATCCACTAGGGGTACATCCACCTGTGCTCATGCATACGAACTTCCTACTGAACAGATCTCTATCTCTCATAGGAGAATCATCTGGGCACACATCCACTAGTGCTCAGCCACTAGGGGCATGCTCACATGTGCTCAACCATAGGGACGTCCTACTCAACAGATCTCTATCTCACTGAGTCTCACAGGAGAATCATTAGGAGTACCACATCATCTCAACTCTCTACACAGAGGAGAATGATACACCCATCACATGGTCACCTTCAACCCTCATAGGGGTATGCACATAATTTCATCTCAAATGACACACTCATATAATATGAATCCTCCCCACATAGGGGAACATAACATTCCATCTCAGTCTAATAGGAATGACACACCCATCTCATGTGAATCCTCCCCACACAGGGGCACACATCGTTCCATCTCAGTCTCAGAGGAATGACACACCCATCTCATGGGCATCCTCCCCACACAGGGGCACACAATGTTCCATCTCAGTCTCAGAGGAAACAATACACTCATCTCATGGGCGTCCTCCCCATAGGGGCACACAATGTTCCATCTCAGTCTTAGAGAGGAAGGACACACCCAAATCATAGACTCTCTCACAAGTTGACTCACTCAGTCTGTGTCTAAGAGGATGTCTCACGAATTTGTAATAATCAAAACTCCCTCTTAGGTAGGGAGGCATTCTCCACCAGGCCAAGTCTCTCATGGAAGTACTTGAAATTTGTCTTGGCAAGCGGTTTGGTGAATATATTTGCAACATGCTCATGCGTAGGAAGGTATTGCACATGTACTGCTTTCCTCTACACCATGCTTCTGATATAATGATATTTTATCTCAATGTGTTTCGATCTATTGTGAAACACAAGGTTCTCAAAGAGATTCACACAGATTTGGTTATCACAATGAATAACGGTAGGATCCATCTCATGATCAAATAAATCTGCCAGGATCTTGTGAAGCCACAGTACTTCACAGACTACCACACTCAATGCTATATACTCTACTTCTGCAGTAATCAAGGCCATAGAGCTATGTTTCCTGATGCACCAGGAAACCATGGTAGACCCCAAGGTAAAACAAAAATTAGACATGCTCTTCCAGTCCACTGTGCTCCCTGCCCAATCTGCATCGACATATCCTTGCAAACTAAAGTCTACACTGGAGTCATATATCAGGCCATATCCAATTGTGCCTCGTAGATATCTCAATACATGCTTCGCTGCTATCTAGTGAGTTTGTCTCGGCTGACTCATGAACTGACTAAGTAAATTCACTGCATAACATATATTAGGTCTGGTGTTAACCAGATACATCAATGATCCAATCAATTTTCAGTACAAATATGGATCAATCTCACCTAAATCATTAGAAAAATCATTCATTTTCTTCAAATCCATCACCATCGGTGTAGGCATGGATTTGAACTCTGTCATACCAAACTTCTTCAATATCTCCATTGTACATTTTCCTTGACTTAGGAAAATCTCATCGGTGCTCTGCCATATTTCTAGTCCCAAGAAGTAGTGCATCATATCCAAATCCTTCATATCGAATTCAAAAGTCAATGCTTTCTTGCATTCAATAATAAGTCTTTCTAAACCGATGAGGAATAATTCATCCACACACAAGACCAAGATTAGGCACTTGTTACCAACATATGATAATATAGGTTTGGATCATCAACACTCTTGTTGAAGCCCAAACTCACTAAGAATCCATCCATTTTCTTGTACCAAGCACGAGGTGCTTGCTTTAGTCCATAAAGGGATTTCTTCAACCTGCACACATGATATTTCACGTCATGTATCACGAATCCTTCGGGATGATCGATACAAACTTATTCCTTAATATCACCATTGAGAAAGGTTGTCTTTACATTTATCTGATGTAGTTTCCAACCCATGGATGCAACTAGTACAATGATATTATGGATGGAAGTGTATCAGGCTACTGGAGAAAATATCTCATCGTAGTCAAATCCCTCTAATTGTGACAATCCTTTGGCTAAAAATCTCACTTTTTTTTTCTCGACACTTCCATCAGCTGCATGATTGATCTTATAGATCCACTTGGAAGTCACTAAAGACTTCCCTTATAGTCTCGGAACAATATCCAATACATCATTCTTCAATATGGATTGATATTCTTTTGTCATGGAATCTTTCCATACCTTCTCACCTGTCGCTTCTCCATGACAAGAAGGCTCAGAATCAATAATGTGGCTCATGGATGAAAAGTAGCTCGAAAATCTCTTTTGTCTCTTGCTCTCTCGGGATGTTCCTTGAGGGGATGCATTTCCCTCTGCCTCTTGTAGAGTTTTTCGAGCCCAAGCAAGTATTTTATGCCCTGTTGCAATATCTTTGGGGATATCAACTGGAGCAACTGGATCAGCTGGAACAATTTGATCAAATAGAATAATGGTTTTCTCCCTCTAAACTACTAAAAGGGGAGAAGGTACTCTCTCACTATCAATCTCCATATTATATTCTCTGGATCTTTGAAAGGCTATCTCTTCTTCAAATATAACATATTTTCTTACCTCAATCTGTCTCTGACCAAGGATGTAGATCCAATATGCCTTCAAAGATTCATTGTATCCCACAAATGTACCCTTTCTCCTTGAGGGTATAGCTTGGATCTCTTCTCTTTGGGTACATGAAAATATACTGGGCACCCAAATATCCTGAAGTGTCCAATCTTAGGCTTCATTCTGGTGAAAGCTTCTTCGGGAGTTATGTTATTTAAAATCTGTTGAGGACTCATGTTCTGAACATATACTTTTGTCAAGCATGATTCTTCCCATAGAGTCATAGGTAGACTCTGATCATGTATCATCACTTTGGTTTCCTCGATGATGGTTATGTTCTTCCTCTCTACAACCCCATCTTGTTGAGGGTTGTAAGGAACTGTGTACTCCCTCTTGATCCTTGCTTCAATACATAAATTGTTGAAATCCTTGGAGGTGTATTCTCCTCCATTATCTGATCTTAGTACCTTGGTCTTTCTTCCGGTCAGGTTCTCAACCTGAGCTTTGAATTCTTGAAATATTTCAAGGACTCCATCCTTGGTCTTCAGGAAGTAAATCCAAGTTTTCTGAGAGTGATAATCTATGAAGAGTACATAGTAAAAATATCCATTCAGGGAGGCAACGGTCATTGGTCCACACACATCTGAATGTATGAAGTCCAATATTTCCTTGGATCTATTTTCACTTCTCAAAAAGGACCCTTTGACATTCTTTCCAAGGGCACAACCTCTGCAAATACATTTGTGTTGAATTTGTATCTCTGGAAGGTCTGTTACCATTTTCCCTAGAGCTATAAGGGATCTATAATGAATGTGAGCAAGTCTCCTATGCCATAGCTCATTCAAGCTGATAGTATCATGTAATAGGGCCTAGACTGGTTTGATGGTTAACATTTATAAGCTTCTTTCTCGAACACCAATTACTCTGGTAGAATTTATATGTGAGTCCTTCTGCCATGCAAGAACGTTTCCTTCATAAAAGGTAACCGTGTAGCCTTTGTCTTCTAAGGAAAAAATGGAGACAAGGTTCCTCTTTATCCTAGGTACATATAGTACTTCACTTAACTAAAGATCCATGTAAGAATCTAGTTGGAAGGTAGAAGTTCCAAACCCTTTAATATTATATCTCGCATCATCTTCAAGGACAACATTGTTGGTCCTCGACCAAGTTTTGGGAAAAAATTGGTTAGTTGTGGCCCACTTTTGGACTTCGACACACTGGTCTAAGAAGGAGTGCCCAGGCAGAGCTGAGATCACGGATCTCACCTATTTTGAGGGTTATGTGGACCCAGTAAGGGGTCATCGAGGGTTTTGTAACATGTTTATGGGATGTCGGCCCATGGGTTTTTCCCATGTTTAGACCTTATTGTAAGGGTTTGTAAAGTATAAATAAAGGGGAATGTATTATAGAAGTAGCTCAGTGCAAGTAGTTCTGTGTGAGTAGCTCGATTTTCTTTGTGCGAAGGAATGCATGTGGTCGAGGCTTTGTGCTCGACTGTGATTTTGTAGAAAGTGTTGAGTGTTGTGATAGAGATTGTGGCTCTGCACATTTGATCTATTTTTGGAAGGAAAAGAAGGAGGATCTAGGGCTTAGTGCGCAGATCTCATGTCTTGTGCGAAGTTTGACTCTGTGGCTTAGTGAAGAGGAGTGACTGGATGTAATATCTTGGAGAATAATAGAGAGGCGAAGCAGTTTTTGGATGTAGCTCCACCCTGGGGTGAACCACGTATATCTGGTGTCTCATGGTTTTCTTTGTGTTTTGTTATTTATGTTATGAATATTCTTAGTGCTTTGATTATGATGTGTAATAGATAGATATTTTGTTTCTTAAGTACTTTACTTATGTTAAGAGTAAATGAATTCTAGATTTAAATTATAGTGATAAGTGCTAAGTGATAAGTGATCAGGGTGCATAATCACATGTTGTTACTGTGCTAGATCTATCTTTGATTATGCTATGCAATGTTAATGAGGTTAATAAACTAATTCATTCTCACTTCCTAAGCATTAACAAAATATTCTATGAAGTGATATTATCACAGGTTCGTGCCCCAACCTGGTTACAGACACCTGTGTCCTGTAACCCCCCCTGCTTCTACCTTTGGTGAGACTTCACTTGCTTTCCATGTGTTTCTGAAAGGGCCGATAGTAGGGTTTTTTTTTGTGCACTCTTAAGCATTGAACCCTGGGTCTGCCCCTGTGCCAATAAATGTTTCCATTGTTGGTATTTTAAACTGTGATTGTTGGGAACTGAAGTAAAGAAAAGAAAATCTATGTGCGTAGATTTGTTGCTGAAGTGCGCAACACTCTACTTGAATTACGAATCTTTGTGCCAAGAAAGTAATATTTTCTGAAGAAAAGAGGTAAGCTTTGTGATTTGGCAAGAGAAAGATAAGTGAAATTTTTTGTTTTGGAAGCATGAATTTAAGTATGTTTAATAGATTTTTTCCTAGTCTGAAGGCTAGGGAGCAGTTGAAAGAAAGATTTGAATTGAGTAAATTTAATGAAAATGAATAAATATATGTTATTCCTATGCATAGAAAGAGTCTTTGGACTAATAAGTGGATGCAGGAACCTAGAAAGAATTTTTGCAGATTGCAGGTCCAACACTATGATCCTAGGGGAAGTGCGCAGTATAGAAAATATTGGGGAATATTTAAGATAAAAAGAGGATTGACTTTGTGTTATAATTGAAAAAGGTCGGGACATCTTGCTAAGGAATACACTAGGCTAGGCCCTATTTTTCTTTATTGTAAGGTTGTTGGTCATGAGGTTGAGGATTGTCCGAGGATGATTGCTAAAGTTGAAGGGAGGTACATAAGACACGAAAATTATGAAAAGAGTTAAGAGACTAAGGGTATCTTAGAAATTCATAAAGAGAAAAGGTCAGAGGAAGCTCAAACTATGTTATTATAGTTGGAAGAAATGATGGAAGTTTATAAAGATGTAAGTTTACTAGAAAGATTGAAAGAAAAACAACGCATAAGTGCAAGGATAAAATACTTCGACATAGATCGTATAGTCTTGGATGAAGAAACACAAGTGAATATTATGACAGAAGAAACTTGGAAATTTTTGGGAAAGCCTACTGTGGTACCTTCTTTGGGAAGGATAAGCTTGTTTAAGGGAAAGATGATAACTTTATGTGGAAGAGTAACTATTGTACCTATTATTGTTCATGGAACATCGACTAAAGAAGAATTTGAAGTTATTAGGTTTGTTGAGGGCAGCGTCCCTTTCCCACTTTTGTTAGGTAAGACTTGGATTGAGAAGGATTAGATTAGAAGGAAAGCAGAGGAAGAAGCTACAGAAAAGAAAAAGCAATAATTAAGGGATTTCATAGCTAGGAAAATAGACTGACTAATAAAAGAATGAGAGGATAAATCAAAGCAATAGAGCAAAGTAACAATGCAGGAGGGACGGAAAGAAAAAGAATTATATATCAAGGTTGAAAGAATGAAAAAAAGATTGAAGGACCTATCTATCCAAGAGAGAAGTGTGCCCACTCAGGAAGTATTAAGAAAAGGGATATTAAATTCAGAACCTTTGGCAGTATCTCGATAGTGTGAAGCCACTACGCTAGGGGAAGATAAGAATAAGAATGGGAAGAGGATTCCATAATCAGTTAAAGAGACTCAGATAATAGGAAAGAAGGCAAGGAAGCTCAATAAAAATAAGGCTAAGTTGGCAAAGCTACAATAAATTACAGAAACTAGATGGAATATTTCGTAGACTAGAACCTCGCAAGAGGCAGATTCGCAGGGTTTTAACCTCACTTGAACAACAGGTCCGCGCAAATTTGGACTTCTCCCTGGAGAAGTTATATAACCGTTGGAGGCACCCTGATCATTAGAATGACGCTCCAGAATGGTTAGGAAATACATTTATGGGTTTATGCACTACTTTTGGACATTGAGATCGCGCCATAGCGACTAGATTTAAATTAATGGAAGCATTTAACTCTAGTCTCTGTCCGTTGGAAGATCCGTCACGACCTCCCCACTTATTTAACTCATCAATCATGGCATTGGGACCACTTTTGTATGCTCGTGATTGACTGAGCTAAGATTATAACTATCCAAGTGTTGAGTTGTGTTTCCTGTCATTATCTGAAACTATACCCCGCTTGTCCGTTTGTCTACCCCACTTGTCTGTTAAAATCTAGAATGTTGGGCGAACCTAGCGATTTTGAGAAGTTTGTCGAGGAAGTTCTTAGGAATCTCATGGATAACACACCTGTATCTGAAGGTTTTGAAGCATTGTCGACTAGGGGATTGTAGGCTTCCCTTCGACTGGACGTCATTCCACCCGAATCAACCCTGTAACTAAACAAAGAAGTAAGCACCGCGGTGATTTGGATAATATGAAGAAGGCCCCATCAATCCTGCCTGAATATATTCCACCTCTGGTCGACGTTTTTAACCGTGAAATTATCCCTCACGATTTTGAGTACTCTGTGGTCACTTGTACATTCCAAAAGGAATTCGCATAGTAAGGAGTTAGTTAGAACAGATCTCGTTGTTGAAGCACAACGACTTCAACCTAGGAGACTGAAAGAACTATGCCATGCTAGCTCCTCACTACTACTTAATGAAGACAACTGGAAAGAAACCTAACCTCATCTCACAACAATGGATTAAGGGGTTGGTGCTATCAACCATATTTAACGTGATAAAGATTCTACATTTTGGCCACCACCAGGAGATTAACGCTTTCGTTAAACTCCTTATGTCGTACTATCATAGAGGATACCTATGGTTCGATAGGAGAATTACTGTAGATCCAGTGCTGATCCAACAGATCATAGGTTTAAGTTTGAAGGGTCCTGACCCACAACAGTTCTATCCAAGGAAGAGCTCAGACCGTTCGTTAGCATAACTCATCAAATAATCCTATGGAGAGGTAGAAAAGGGGAAGCGAGGTTACAAGGTAGCCTCCATACAGGATTTTGTAGTGCACCTTTCTTTTCAACTCTTAGCTGGAAAGTTATTACCCACACAGGTCACCGGGTTCATGGTGGACCTCACAGGAAAGTGTGTGGAGGGCATGCAGATGAACTGGGTGAACTACCTCATCAATGAGCTAGAAAATGATTTCTGCATATCCTAGGACTTGGGATATGAGTTTCACTACATTTGGTTGATCATCCTGATTGCATTTGTGGATTTTAAAATGCTTGAAGGAGCCACTTTCCTAGATATTGAACCTACAGAGCCCTTGGCCGCTCATTTTTCCACCCTATGGTATACCAATGACATGAAAAAGCAGTGGAAGCCTAATGTCTTGTTTCACGAATATTATCAAAAGTTGAAGGTTGCCATTGAATCATTCCCGCGTATGAGACCACGTAACCTACATCAGTACCGACCCATAGTGGAGATCCACACTAATCCCCACTTCATTTACATCATCACGCGAAGAGATGAGCACGACGAAGAATTGTAGTCATACTCTAAGAATTGTAACAGAACCATTTGTTGGCACAGGGGCAGACCCAGGGTTCAAAACTTAACAATGCACCAAAAAAACCCCTACTACCAACCCTTTGGGCAACACCTGCAAAGCAAGAGAAGTCTCACTCAAGGTAGAAGCAAGGGCGTTACAGGACGCAGGTGTCTATAACCAGGTTGGGACACAAATCTACGATAATATCACTTCACAGAATATTTTTTTAACGCTTAGGAAGTTATCACGCATTAGTTTATTAACCTCATTAACATCACATAGCATAATCAGAGACAAATATAGCGCATTAACAATAAGTGATTATGCACCCTGAGCCATAGCACTATAAGTTAAATCTAGCATTCATTTACCCTTAACATAAGTAAAGTACTTAAGCAACAAAATATCTATCTATTACACATCATAATCAAAGCACTAAGCAGATTCATAACAAAAATAACACAACACAAAGAAAACCACGAGACACCAGATATACATGGTTCACCCCATAGTGGGGCTACGTCCATAAACTTCTTCGCCTCTCTATTATTCACCAAGATCTTACATCCAGTCACTCCTGTGCACTAAGTCACATAGTCAAACTTTGCACAAGACATGATATTTGTGCACTAAGCCCTTGATCCTCCTTCTTTTCCTTCCAAAAATAGGTCAAATTCACATAGCCACAATCTCTATCACAACACTCATCACTTTCTACAAAATCACAGTTGAACACAAAGACTCAACCACATGCATTCCTTCGCACAAATAAACTCAAACTACTCACACATAACTACTTACACTGAGCTACTTCTACAATACATTCCCCTTTATTTATACTTTACAAACCCTTACAATAAGGTATAAACATGGGGAAAACCCATGGGCCAACATCCCATAAACCCATTACAAAACCCTAGAGGACCCCTTATTGGGTCCACATAACCCGCAAAATAGGTGAGATCCATGATCTCAGCTCTGCGTGGGCACTCCTTCTTCGACCAACGTGTCGAAGTCCAAAAGTGGGCCACAACTGACCAAAGTTTCCCCAAAACTTGGCCGAGGGCCAAAAAATACGTAGGTTGGTCTCTTTCTTAACAATATTATTTAGGTGATCTCTAAATCCAGTCATGTGACTGGAGGCACCACTGTCAATTAACCAAGTATCATCATTAGTAGGAACCATACCTGAGAGTGTTGAAATGAATAATAAGGCTTCTTATTTGATGTCTTCATCTCTCTAAAGGCTTGTCTTCCAGGGACTTTATTTTCTTGATCCATCAAAATTATCTTCCATCATAGTTATGTTCATCATATTTTTAGATTCTTCACAAAGCCTTTCCAACTGGGATAGAAAACCTAACAACTAGGCTAGGATAGAAACCTTAGGTTTTGTTGGTCTTATGACTTCCAACAATAATCCTTGAAAGTTAGAATAACATTGATGATCTGGAAATCTCCTTCAATGAGCTGCAAAAACCCTAATTCTGAAATTTCTGCAGAAAATTGCGAAACCCTAGATACCCTAGGGCCAAAAATTCAAAATGCTCAGAAATGAAATCAGAAGATTGTTGGAGGTGTGATGAAGGAGGTCGTACACTCCTGTGCAATTTTCATCCCCAACTTCCAACTATTAAGTGTTGGAACACCCAAAAAGTGAGGGTCATACGTACTTTCTGGAAACCCTGGGAGGGTCGTATGGTTCTGCAAAAGAAGAGGACGGCTTGCTTGAAGCTTGTGCAATGGCTTCATTAATACCTATGATCTAAAACCATGTTAAATTTTCACTATGCTAGGCTCAAGCATGAGTTTTATTTTATTTTTAGCATTTACTTGAACCATAAACAAATGAAGCTACAATGTACACCATTCACAGTTGTTGCAATAACCAAGATCACAAGAAGAAATACCATGCACAAGAACACGAGAAATATCCTAGGAAAGCCTTCTCAACAAGGGAAGAAAACCCATTAGTCCTTTGCTATATTCTCAATATAAATACCTCCCACACCATAGATCTATCACACAAAAGGGTGCTCTCCAAAACCAAAGCTAGCACCCAAGAGAGGTGTGCACTTCAACCCTAGAATATGTACTTGCCGAAATTTCCAAAATCACATGTGTGTTGTGTTTCCTCAATTGGGAAATCACCTTTATTTGTACTGGACTGGGCACATCAAAAGTGGTGTCTATTGGCATAATAGGGACGACCTCAATAACTTAGAATATAATTAATAATTACAATATTAATTATATTTCACTTTATGGTGGGGCCGACATGTACCCTTTACATCACAATTACGGTTATAGGTAAATCTTTCTCTTAGAAAATATAGCAATGGATCTCACACACCCACTAGTTCTCATCCACTAGGGGAACGTCCACCTGAGCTCAACCACATGGACATCCAAATCAACAGATCTCTATCTCTCATAGGAGAATCATCTGGGCACACACCCACTAGTTCTCATCCACTAGGGGCACGTCGACCTGTGCTCAGCCACAGGGACGTCCTACTCAATAGATATCTATCTCACTAAGTCTCACAGGAGAATCATCTAGAGTACCACATCCTCTCAAATCTCTACACAGAGGATAATGATACACCCATCACATGGGCACCTTCACCCCTCACAAGGGTATCCACATCGTTTCTTCTCAAATGAAACACCCATCTCATGGGAATCCTCCCCACACAAGGGCACACATCGTTCCATATCAATATCATAGGAATGACACACCCATCTCATGGGAATCCTCCCCAAACAGGGGCACACAACATTCCATCTCAGTTTCAGAGAGGAATGACACACCCATCTCATGGGAACACCCAACTCATGGGCTCTCTCACAGGCTGACCCACTCAGTCTTTGTCCTGGAGGATGTCTCACAAAGTTGTAATAATCAACATACAGTTGTATGATGCTACTAGGAAAATAGGGAGCAATGATTAAATTACCTCGAGATCCCAGAAAACCTTTCTCCTTCAAGAAGAAGGATAATGAATTAATGGAAGACTACAAAGATGTTGGAATCAGAAACTAGGCTATCTTGGACATGGAGAAAAAAAAAACCTAGAATGAGTTCAAGATGTGGAGGTACCAGAATGTGTATTTGAAGGTTACTAGAGAATTTCATTCGATGGAGCATGCTCCAAATTAGGGAACAAAGTTTGGATTTTTCTCGTAAGCCTAGATAAGACAACATATCTTGATCCTCATGCTGTAAGATTTGAGTTTCCATGCATGAATAACGAGGCATGATATGAAGCTTTAATGCAGGGGATGATCCTCGCACAAGTAATTAAAATAGAACATATCATTGTGATTGGAGATTTAGAGTTGGTCATCAACCAGGTTACCCAAAAATACAAAATCAAAAAGGAAAGGATTAAATTATATTTCAAAAGATTTAATGAACTGATGGAATCTTTCATCTCTTTCAGTATTTCTTTCATTCCAAGGGATAATAACCATAAGGCTGATTCATTATCTTTGGCAGCTTCACTATCAAATCCATACGATATCATGAGAAAAACATATTTCCAGGTGGAAAGGGCCTTTAGGCCATCTGTGCCTGATAATATTGAGTACTTGCAAGTGTTTGACAATGATGAACAATTGGAGAATTTTTTGTTAAACGATGATGAACAAGAAGATGATAAACAGATTATCGTCCCCAAAGACTGCATACAAGTTGAATCTTTGTTCACAAAAAATGATCATGCCAATACTCTTTGTGAAGAAGTTTTGGTTCGAAAGGCACAAGAGATAAGAAAAGTCAATATTGAGATGGACCAGTCCCAAAAATATGTCAATTTGGGAATCGATTGCACCCCCGAAGAAGTAAATCAATATGTCTCCTTATTCAAGGAATATGTTGACATGTTTTCTTGGACTTATGACGACTTAAAGGATTATGAAAAAATGATATTCCAGCATGTAATTTCTTTGAGAGAAGAAGCCAAACCGGTTAAACAAAAAATAAGAATGATGAATCCCAAGTTGAAGCCTCTGGTAAAAAATGAGTTGGAGAAATTGAAGAAAGCAGGGATACTTTATCCCATCAAACATTCAGGTTGGCTTTCAAATCCAGTGATTGTCAGGAAGAAGACTAGGGAAATCCAAATGTGATCAACTTCAAAGATATTAACAAAGTGAGCATAAAAGATAATTTTTCATTGTCCAACATGGATTTTATACTGCAACAAGTCACGTGATCGACATGCATGTTTATGTTAGACGGTTTCTCTAGATATAATCAATTTTTAGTGGATGAAGAGGATAGAGAAAAAACAAAATTTATCACACAATGGGAAACATATGCATATGCTATAATTCCCTTTGGTTTGAAGAAAGTCGGGGCTATGGTCCAAAGATCCATGGATCGTGTGTTCAACGAAATAATATGAAAGTTCATGGTAGACTACCAAGACAAATTGAAAGTGCATTCAAGAAAAAGGGAGGATCACATCCATCATTTAAGAAAAGTCTCTCTCAACCCAAATAAATGCTTTCTTTCCATGACTCAAGGAAAGTTGTTAGGACATATTGTATGCAAGGAAGGGATTTACATTGACCCAAAAAGAGTTAAAGTGATTAATGAACTAAACCCCCTGACATCAAAGAAGGGAGTACAATCATTCTTAATTAATTGTGTTCGAATATTTTTTCCTGGTTACACAAGCATCAAAAAACCCATCATCTTATTGCTAAAAAAAGAACAGAGGTTTGAGTGGATGACAGATACTCATGAAACATTTAGCAAGATCAAGGGGGCCATCACCACCACCCTTGTCCTTATTAGTCCATATTTTCAAAAGGATTTCATTATCTATTCATTTTCTACAGAGGTAGTTGTTGCGTCCGTCCTAACTTAGAAAAATATCAACGGAGAAGAGCTCCCCATAAGTTTTGTGAGCAAAAATTTACACGAATATGAGTTGAGATATTCAAAACTTGAGAAACAGGCGTTGGCCCTTGTAAAAGTTGTGGCCCACTTTCGGACTTATATACTAAAATCTCGTGTGATTGACTATGTTCCCTCATCCCCTATCAAGATTCTCCTAAATCAACGATTGAGGGAAGGAAAATGGGCCAACTGGTTAGCAAAACTTCCAAGCGTATGATATCGATATCAAACCATTGAAGGTAATAAAAGGACAAGGATTATGCAATATTATTGAAAATGGGGACTAAGTTGATGGAATGATTTCAATCTCAATCAGGGAACCACTAACTGACTCAGAATGGTACAAAGATATCATATTTTATTTAAGGTCTGGGTAATTCCCTGTTACAATGAGTTCCAAGGAGTGAAGGACACTCAAGATGAAGGAGAACTAGTATGTATTGATTGTTGATATACTTTTCAGAAGGAATTTTGATGGTATATTGTTGAGATGCATCGATGAGAATCAATCTCCAACGTTGATCAAACCATTTCACAAGGGAACATGTGGTGGACACTTTTCACCCACTGCAACTGCTCAAAAAATAATCAAAGAGGGATACTACTCCCTGTCAATATTCAGGGACTAGTATGCCCCAATAAGGAGATGTTTGTCATGCCAACAGTTCTCGGGGAAAATGAAAAACGTTGTGATGCCTATGCAGTCGATTCTGGTGGAACAACCATTTTCCCAATGGGGATTGGATGTCATTGGGATGATTAATCTGAAATCTAGAAAAGGGCACATGTACATTATAACAACTATTGATTATTTCACAAAATTTCCAGAAGCAGTGGCATTGAAGAAGGTCGACCCTGAAGAATTGATGGGATTCCTCAAAGATAACATTCTATAAAGGTTTGGTGTTCCTGATAAATCCATCACAGACAATGGTTAGATCTTCATTAGTTCAAAATTCATGGATTTTTGCAGACAATATGGGATCATTATGGGTTAGTCTTCGAATTATTATCCACAAGGAAATGGCCTTGCTGAATCCACAAACAAAACACTTGTGCAGATATTGAAGAAAATTGTTGATGGAAACCAGAGAAATTGGCACTTGAAGCTAACAGAAGCATTATGGGCAAGCAGGAAAACCATGAAAGATAGTACTGGGATGACTCCATATCTATTGGTCTATGGGAAAGAGGCAAAAATGCCAATTTGTTGGATCATGTTGTCATTGATGCCAATGGTTTGATTGATTGATGTCATTGATTGATGTCAAGTGATTGATTGATGTCAAAGGATTGATTGACTGATGATTTATGTAATATAATATGTATTGTCCTTTATGAGAATGCATAGATGAAGATGGATCAATGAGTTGTCATTGATACATGATGAAGATGGATC
>SNQJ01S0050366.1:64952-84044 GCA_010110895.2 Picea sitchensis | reverse complement strand
TGAAAAAAGAGATGTAAAGAATAAGAAGGGGAAATATCGTTCAAAGACTAACCTACAGAACATCCATCCTTCCCAAATATCCTAGATAAACCGAGCAACTGGATATTCTCTAGACAACTCTATTGGTGGCCTTGATGCAGATAGTGTCATGTTAAAGGAGAGAATCAAAGAATTGGAGGGAGATTTAATGCCCCTTCTAATGTTGGTTATTCCTTTAGAAATGATCAGGCCTACCACACCTGTGGCAAAGTTAAAAGGATTGGAAATCCTTCTCACATCATCACGAGGCTATGTGGACAAGAATATGAAGAAAAGGATGGAATTAATAACATAGGCTTGGGAGATGTCAAAGATTATGGTCTCTTTTGGAACAAGAGCACATGTTTTTCATGAATGTCTGCAAGCAGATTTGAAAAACAAGAAAGGTTTCTACCTCAACGCAGTTGTACCATTTGGTGTTAAATTTACTAATATGACAGAGTTAAGAATAAGAGAGGAGGATCTCCCTACCTCGAACCGAATAAAACAATTGAACGCATGATGGAAGGAAAAGGTGAAAAATATGAATGGTATAGTTCAATCATGTAGCCATGCCATAACTAGAAGAGAGGAACTATTCAAGAAGCTAACAGAGATAGACCTACCTGGCAGCACCAATGAATTCCAAGATCTAAAATTGATACTCAACTCATTTTTTTAACCAAGCAAGAATTTGATGAACAAGTTGAGATATTTAAAGGGTTGGCATTCAAAAAGTTCTATGGCATTCTTGAATATGGTGAAGATGACGTGGAAAACTGGCTAGTTGATTATTCGATTAAAAACCAAGATATTGAAGAAGCATTGTGAAACATGTCTATTGATCTAAGGGAATTGGAAGGTGAACTTTTCAATATAAAAATCCAGCATGAAATCAATGTGGCACCAATGAGGGTCTACATCGAAGAGTGGTTCAAAAGGGTTGTCGAAAATCTTACCAATGAAGGGAAAATGATGGTTGAGATGGTTCCCATAACCGCCAAGGAAATTCATAAAAGGACATCAATGAACAAATAAAAAACCATGAGGTACCATCATAGTAAGTTCATATTAATCACATATTTCTTTCTTTATCAAGCTCTTCATCCAATTACTCCACCTCTTTAAATAGAAAGGTTTAATCAAAGACTGATATTTTCCTTTTCTTCTTACCAGGTCTTGTTGCCTTCCACCGCCCACTTTCTTCTTTCTATGAACTTCATTCTTATGCATATTTTCTTTATGGTCCGTGGGAGCTCCAATCCCAGTCATTATGATAAATGCATTTTAATTTCAAAGAATATGTATTGAACTATATATTTTTTAGAAATTCCAAGAGAACTATTTTGGGAACAATCTCAACTGTACTTTGTAACCCATTTTTTCTGAATATAAATTATTTGAGGTTGATCTGCAATTATCTTCATTTGAGCTACCCATGTATCACTCTGTCAAAGTTCTCTTATTCATGCAGATCATTTTCTTTTAGATTTTATGTGATCATAAATATTTAGCCCTACTCTGATGGATGTGAGGAATTATGTTTATTTTCTTTAAATGTATGAATGTGTGTGTGTTTCCTGGTCCATTCTCAGGAACTCTCTTTTAAAAAGAAAATAAAAATATTTTTCGTTTTCTTTTTTATTTTCCTTTGACAAACTTCTTTAAAAGTCCCATATTTTATAAATCTCAGAAAGAGGAGTAGCACCTATATAAAAATGAAGGAGTATTTCCATCCTCATGAAGTTTTTGTTTTGGTCCTGATAGATTCAAGCGTCAACACACCCCTAAGGCCCTTTTTATATTGAGAAACGATAGTTATTCGGTTGTCAAAAGGGCTACGGGAGGTAAAATGGTTGTGTAACCCAAAATAGCGCGTAAACTCCACAATAAAGTGCATGATTTTTTATTTTTTGCAACTATTGAGAGTATACATGGTATTTTAGGAATTCATTTCCAGTATGTATGCGCTCTTCATATGTATCAGGGTGTGTACACCATACAAAAAGATGTTTTTTAAGAGGAACCTCAACAAAAGTGGTTGGAAAATGTGTAAATGAGTAGGCCAATGTCAAAAATGCATAGGAGTGGAATTTGTACTATAACACTTGGGAAAAATACTCCTTATGAAACATGGTATTTCCACATTCCTTCGGTGATGCATGTTAGGGTCTTTGGTTCCACTTATTATTCCTTAATTCTTAAGGAGCAAAGAAACAAACTTGGTGCAAGGAGTCAAAATTGCATCTTCTTGGGGTATTTAAATACGACAAAGCCATGATCTAGGAGGATCTCAGTGGCCACCCACCTTGTCCAACTGGCTCAAAGGAAACTTACTATTTTTACAAGTTTTTTTTTTTTTTTTTTTTCTGAACTTCTAGGGCCATTTTGAGGGCCTAAACAACGCTTTTCCATGATTAGACACCTCAATGTTAGTAAAATTATTTGATTTATCCCTCTAAATGAATCTCCTCTTCAATACCTTTCCAACGAGCTATTGTGCACCCTAAACGAAGATCGTATGCAAAAGTTACGACCCTAGGAAGTTGATGTACTAACTTATCCCAACGAGGCCCATGTGACTTTTGGTGCTTCATATCCTAGGGTTAGGTTTTTGGATGTCTAGGGTTTTGGAATTCATGTTTATTTTAAAATTTTCTTCAGAGCCTCATTATACTTATCTTCTTGTGAATAATCATAATCTTCACATCTCTTCTCATAGATAAGCTTCCACCATTCTAGCAAGCTTGTTTTTAGTCTGCATTTTACAGTTTGCAACATATTTCTTATTTAATAGAAGCCCAGTTTTAATGTATCTTTGTTATTGTTCATTGTGTCTCTATGTTAATATTATAAATATGTGGTTTCATTTCGTTCTGCTCATAAATTCAGATCAGTGGTATCATAGCGGTCTACTCCTTGTCATTTGTTTAATGCATGTCCCCAACGCAATCAGGGTATAGAGAGTTCGGTCTTGAGCTTGTTTCTCTTGAGGACAATTACTCTTTCACACCAAAGAAACCATCCATGGCGGGCGAAAATAAAGAAAATGGGATAGGAGAATCTTTCAATTTTTTCTTGAGGAATCCCTTGAGCGACATAGGAACATGATGATGGACAACTTTGCACAAATCCTTTGACAGTTGTTGATGAGTTATGCATCCACCTTAAGCAGAGGTGCCACCCTCTTCAAGGTATAGATCAATTTTTATATTCCTATGTTTGAAGGTCAAATAGATGTCGATGCCATAGATAAATGGTTAAACCTTCTAGAAGGGTATTTTTCTATCCACAACTTTTTTGATAGAGAAAATATTACATTTTCGATCCTCAAGGCCATCCCCCATGTCAAATATTGGTGGGAGACTTTCTATGAGAAAAATGAAATAGAGGGATCCACATTATTTGCAGTTTCACCCACTTGTGGTTCCTTCAGGGATTCTATTGGAAGTTATGACGACTTGTATACAAGATGGACCACACTGCAGCAGGAAAGAGACCAAACAATGTCAGAGTTCACTAATGTATTCCATACCTTGTGCACTAAGATGGGTATCAAATATTCTAAGTGACATCTGGTGCTCAAGTATCATGGTGTTCTGCATAGATACATCCAGAAATAAATGTCTTTTTTGGATATCTCATCCTTGGGTGTGGCCTATCGATATTTCGTCAAAATTGAGCAGAAGCTGAAACAAAAGACACGACAGTTTGGATCTGGTAACCCCTCAGTAGAAGAAGGGCAAGGTCATCCCCAACCCACAATACAAAGGACAAATAAAAGATGGGAAACCTTAGGAAAACCAATCCAATCCACAAGAAAATAAGGACAATGGGAAGACAAAGAAAGACACTAAGAAGTGGTGTGACTTCCATAAGATCCCCTGACATAACGACATTGATTGTTGCTCAAAGAAGTCACTAGTGGCTAAGGTAAAATCCTCTTAATCAGATGCAGGTTCTGGCTCTGATTCTGAACTAGAAATGGGGAGATGGATCATTGATGTGGAACCCAGTGCCACTTTTCTACCACCAAGATCCAACCCAATGAACTTGATGATCTAGAGGAAGGCGAATGCCTCTTTCATTCACAAATGTGGGTAAAAAGCACTTTGTTTCACTTGATCGTTGATAGAGGTAGCTAAAAGAACCTCATTTCAACAGAGGTCATCAAGCAGCTAGCCCTTTTTATTGGAAAAATTGGTAAGTGTGGACACAAACAGATCTCCCTAGTTTCACCCCGAAACTAGAACAAAACAAGACATAATATAAAACTTTCCCTAAGTTTTAATTATCAAGCATACTAACTAACACGAGATAAATGACATACCTTTTAAATGTCGTTTTTCCTCACTAGTTCCATCCTCTCTCCATTCCAAGTCTTATGGGATGTTGAACCCATATAAAATACACAAGACAATGAAATGAAAGAAACAATGTATACTCAACAAAACCTATGTATGTTATCAAGGAGTCATACAATAAAATAAGACCAATTTTATAGGAAAGAAATATATTATTGTATTATAAATATGAAAAGAAGAATACAACCAATGCCTTGATGTTGTAAGGTCCCTTCCAAAATTTCCTTGCTTCCCACACTCTTCTTCTCCATGGATTCTGAGATAAAAAATCTATCTTGACAAAGGAAACCTCAAAGCCAACATACAAACTCCAAAAACTCCAAGCTACAAAACTCAAGAACTTTCCAAGTAAGCACTAGCCAACCATCGTTTCCCATGATAACTCTTCTCCTTTTATAAGTTGAAAAGGATAGGATGATGAGGTTAGGATGATCCCATGATATCAGGGATGTGACTTAGATCCAAACCGATCGGAGGCCACCTCACCTCAGAAGCTTATGTTCTAGAAGAATCAAGAAGATTCTCTTTTTCCTTCGTATGAAAAGCGTTGCACCCTTAACACTGAGAAAAACGTGATGACATCATAGGCCACTATGGTGCAACCTGCGATGATCCTAGATCATCGCACCCTTAACACTAATCAAGGTGCAACGATGCCTTTTTCTAAGGTTTTTGACAAAGGAAAAGTATAATTCCGTCTCCTTGGGAAAATGTATCTTCATTATTCTTCAAGGATTCACGCCATTGATCCTTCTCAAGACAAAGGATAGGTTTACATCATTAATGGTCATATGGGTGATGAAAATAATGTGTAACAGAGATACCCCCAAAGTATGAAGTTAGAAAAGAGTGATAGATGAAATACTTTGTTGAGTGTGTGTAGGGAACAAGGAACATGTCGGTCGAAAACCTGCCAACAAATAAGGAAATACAGTACAATAATATGTCATCATTGAGATAGGAATTCCCATACTCAGAATACAAACGACTCAAATCATAAATGCCGACATGCAAAGTGTTGGGTATGTGTTATATTCTTTGCATGTGTGTGTGTGTGGGTGCGTCAGATACGACAACTGCGTCTGACGATCCCTACACCTAAATCTCTGTCGTTGCGCCAGGCGCTTCCTAGGGGGGTCCCAGGGGGGGGCAGGTATGCCCCCCCCTAGTTATGTGCAGCGTTCAGCATTGGGAGGTAGCCCGGGGTTGACGGGGTTCGGGGCAGCGCCCCGAGGTTACGCGCAGCGTTCGACACTGGGTGGTAGCCCGGGGCCGATGGGGATCGGGGCAACATCCCGATTTTTTTTTTTTGGGAGGTTTTTGCTATTTTTAGCGGATTTTGCTATTTTTAGCTTATTTGTAAATTAATCCCGGATTAAGGGATTAGGGTTTTTGTATCTACGGAATACCTAAAAACATTGTATATATTGTATGGCGAATGGTGAAATTTGATATAATGAAAATAAGAAAGGTTTTCCCGGTTGAGGGTTTCTGGTAAAAATCTCTGTGTACTCTGTGTATGAGCCATTGATTAATTTCTGTATTGCTTAAGAATCTATATGCATTGCTTTACTTCGCAGGTTTGAAACTTACACAAAGATCCATGTCCACCAAACATACATTGTGGATCCATGCCATTATGACTCAAATCTGAACATAGACACCAAAAATACAATGTGGATCTATGTGTTAAAGACTCAAATTTAAACATAGCCATAATACATACACTATGGATCTATGCAACAGTATAATATGAATATACTCCAACGCAACCTAAATCTATCAGAAAATATTCAAGGTATTCATCTCCAACACTCTATAGTACGAATCTAACCATGCGAATACATGTGTTGAAGTTGAACATGGTATAAACCACTTGATTATCGATCATTAATGAATATTGTTAACAAGTGTGGGGGAAATCACTATTAATGTGAATGACTCCCAAGTTACTCTAGTAAAATCCAGCGAATGTGAATTAATGAGTTGAAGTCGAACACTCGGCGAAATCTCCCGATCAAGGGTCAATAATGAAAAACCCACTGTCGAAAGAGAGGAAACCTGCTATTGGGGCATGCAAGTTCCAAGGTTTCAATTAGTTTTTAAGTTTAATTCCTGGATAATTAGTTGAAGTTGATAGGAAAAGACTCGTCATAGGAGGGCATTAATGTATCCCCCATCAATGACACAAAATGGGTAACAATATTTGAAGTAGATTAGAGCAAAAAATGATTTAGGATTGACTCAAGGATGGTCGACACAATAGAAGGCTTAAGGACTGTAGAAATGGTCGATGCAATAGAAGGATTTTAGGGTTGAACTTCTCTTTGAACATATTGACAACACGACAACTATCTTGGAAACACTAACTCAACAACATGGATCACAGACAAATTTGTAATCTTATCAAGGAGTATGATCAAGAGACAAGAGGATTTTCCAACCTAGACACAAAGCAAGTGAAAGGGTGTCATGTTCAAAATTGACTCTTCCATAGAATACATTTTTAGATACATTTCTTTCCCAATTTTCCCCCACCATTTTTGGCGAGTACCTCTTTATTTTTACACAAGATTGAGGAGGATAACATATGCTTGAACTTTAAACTCATCCTTCGGATGAGTCCCTCGGAGTATGTTTAACGAACCCTAGGAAGGAGTGGTTTGGTCCCATATGGGCCTTTCGATGTTTGTTTTACGAGTCCAAACAAAGTGAACTCAGTGGTTTTTCATATTTAGAGAGTCTAAAAAACACTTAAAGGAAACTCCAAAATGTCCTTTTTCGTAAAGTAGTCTGATGAGAAGGAAAAATAGATAAACTACCACTCAAATGACACTTTCTTCAAATACTTTAACAAGCGTGAAAAGAACAAGATCACTCAAAAATATTTTCATGTTTAGAGAGTCTGAAAAGAGCTTAAAGGGAAATCCAAGGGGTTCCTTTTTCGTATAACCTTTACGAGTCTGAGAAAGTGATTAATCAGTTACATTCTCCTATATTTATGAGCACAAGAAAGAACAAAGACTAAGCTTGGGATTGTTTTCATTTTTACGCAAGCTTAAAACAAAACAAAACTATGCTTGGGATAGATTTTATTTTTACACAAGCTTAAAAACTAAAAAAAACTATGCTTGGACTTGGTTTCATTTTTACACAAGCGTGAACCAGAGGAAACTATGCTTGGACCTGATTTCATTTTTACACAAGCGTGAACTAGAGGAAACTATGCTTGAGGTTGGTGGTTTCATTTTTACATAAGATTGAACTAGAGAAAACTATGCTTGTGACTTCCCAATGCATTATCCAGGGAGGGTTGGTACTTTGTCCCCAGCTTAAGAAGCTAGCAACTTGAATTCAACATGAAGTCTAGAGGCTGTAAGAAAATTCCCCCCAAGCTTCATTTCATCCAACTACAAAGGAGAATGAAAGGAAGCTTCAAATACTAGATGAAGGACTTTACTCAAATAGAGAGGAAAAAATATATTTCATTTTTTAACAAGCTTGATACAGGAATAGGAACTATGCTCGAGAATACAGGTTCAATCCCTAGGCCTTTGTTTCATTTTTTAACGATCTTGACATAGGAGAAGAAATATGCTCGTAAGCTTTGTTTCATTGTTTAATGAGGTTTCCACAGAGACGCAAAACTATCCTCACAGCTGGTTTCATTTTTTAACAAGATGGAAATCATAAAACTATGCTCAAAGATGGTTTCATTTTTTAATGAGATTAAAATCAGCAAACCATGCTCAAAGATGGTTTCATTTTTCAATGATCTTGAAATCAAAAAACCATGCTCAAAGATGGTTTCATTTTTTAATGAGCTTGAAATCAGAAAACCATGCTCAAAGATGGTTTCATTTTTTAATGAGCTTGAAATCAGAAAACCATGCTCAAAGTTSTTCTTCTTGATCATGGCTTCCAAGAGAACAATTCTCTGGAAGGAAACCATGTCAAGGGACAAAACTCAGTCATGGCTTCCAAGATATATTAACTTGATGGAAGAAACACACTCTAGAAGGGACACATGTCGAGGGTTGYGATAGGGGTAAGAAGGTCATGCTCTAAAATCCCTATCGAAGATATCACCATGTCAACTACCAGATCCAAGTCATAAGAGACTGRGCATACAATGAGAGGCTCATATTCATCAGCATCTGAAGGCATGGGAGACAATGCCACATAATTGACTTATGGCGGGGGAGATACTATCTGCATAGAAGAAACGTTTAGGGAGGTTATTAAGTTGATGGTCAAGTCAAGATCAACGAATGAAAGTTGATCTATAGTCACAATTATTCCATCGTGAGGGAAATATATCACACAAAAAAGAGTGGACACGATATATTTCATGGCATAGACATAATCTCTCCCAAGGAGAAAATCGAAATCCAAGGGGTCTTGGACTACCATAACATCAATAAAGATATTTTTCCTCCCAAAGTTACATGAAACTGTGGAAGGACTCCTAAAGTTTGATTGGTTCTTCTATTAAAATATAACAAATTCTTCTAACCGGCACAAGATGAGGATAACCCAAATCTTGTCAAGCAATAGAGGATAAAATACTAATGGACGCACATTCGTATATCAGTGTCTGAGGAACGTCCCGACCACAAACCTATACTTTAATATTGAAAGGAATGTGAGAGAGAAGATGAGGTCCAGTTAGTGCACCCCAATCAAAAAGGATGACCTCATTACTTGGGGGGGGGTCCTGCGTGAGAAGGAGGAATTACCCCTAGCACGATAGATTATGTATCAATGAGAAAAACATGGGTAGTATCGGATTTACTTTCTAGTGGGAGAGTAGGATCGACCAATGAAGATATCAGATCTACCACTTGGGTTTCATTCTCCAAGGGGAGAATGGGGTCGATGGGTGGAAAGGGATCGACCTCTTGGGTTTCACTTTCTAGCGGGAGAGTGAGATTGACCGAGGATGGGATCGGATTGACCACTTTGTCAACTAGTTCAACTAAGGATGTGACCACATTGACATCCTGATCAACTGGACTAACTGATGAAGGGACCATATTAATCATTCCATCAACTATAGGTGGGTCAAGAGTAAGCTTGCTATAAGCAGTTGGAAGTTGAGGTTTGGAAATAGTCATGTATTCCAGTAATTTTGAGGCTTCGTCCATACGAGGGAAAAGGTGAATTTGATGACTCCCTTCGCATAACATAGACAGGAACTTGACTCTAATTTTCTTCTTCCCAACGGTATTCTGACTAGTTTACGGGAGGTCAGCAACATGTTCTTCAGAGGATGATGACACAGGATGATGAGGGTGCGTAGAAAATTCTTCTATAACCTTGGATAGACCAAAGAGATCATTAAGAACATGTATACCCTTACAAAGCCTGCAAGGGTACTTGGGTTGACGGGTTGTTTGGGTGATTTTGGCATCATCAACGCTCCCAGTATGATTATCAGTAACTGGTTGTTTTTCGACATGAGGTTGATGTTATTGGGGGGAAGTTATTACAAGCAAATCACTTTCTGCATTCAAGATTATCGGAGTGGAAAACAACCATACCGGTAACCCAGTTGTGAGACCTGGAAGGCTCAATGTAGCAATGTAAGGAGGACCAACATTTCCAAAATAAAGAAAAAAAAAAGGTTCCCCCAAGCAGGGGATGCTTCATTGGTAGTTCCAAGAACTGATGCCATTTTGTTATCATACAAATTGGTAAGAGTGGACACAAACAGATCTCCCTAGTTTCACCCCGAAACTAGAACAAAACAAGACATAATATACAAATTTCCATAAGTTTTAATTATCAAGCATAATAACTAACAAGAGATAAATGAAATACCTTTTAAATGTCGTTTGTCCTCACTAGTGCCATCCTATCTCCATTCCAAGGCTTATGGGATGTTGAACCCATAGAAAAGACACAAGCCAATGAAGTGAAAGAAACAATGTATACTCAACAAAACCTATGTATGTGATCAAGGAGTCATACAATAAAATAAAACCAATTTTATTGGAAATAAATATATTACTGTATTATAAATATGAAAAGGAGAATACAAACAATGCCTTGATGTTGTAAGGTCCCTTCAAACATTTTCTTTCTTCCCACACACTTCTTCTCCATGGAATATGAGATCAACAATCTATCTTGACAAAGCAAAACTCAAAGCCAACATACAAACTCCAAAAACTCCAAGCTACAAAACTCAAGAACTTTCCAACTAAGAACTAGCCAACCATCTTTTCCCATGAGAACTCTTCTCCTTTTATAATCTAAAAAGGATAGGGTGAGGAGGTTAGGATTATCCCATGAGATCAGGGATGTGACTCAGATCCAAACCGATCGGAGGCCACCTCACCTCAGAAGCTTCTCTTCTAGAAGAATCGAGAAGATGCTCTTTTTCCTTCGTACGAAAATCATCGCACCCTTAACACTAAGAAAAATGCGACGAAGTCACAGGACACTGTATTGAAACCTGCGATGATCCTATATCGTCACACCCTTAGCACTAAGAAAGGTGTGATGATTGCTTTTTCTAAGTTTTTTGACAAAGGAAAAGTATAATTCCATCTCTCTGGGAAAATGTATCTTCATTCTTCTTCAGGGATTTAGGCCATTGATCCTTCTCAAGACAAAGGATAGGTTTACATCATTAATGGTCATAGGGGTGATGAAAATAATGTGTAACAACCATGCCGACAATTCCACACCTGCATCCCTACACCATCAGATGGCTCTGTCAAGGAAGCAATCTTTGCATAAGCTAACAGTGTCGCTTGTCATACGACATCAAGACATTCAAAGATGAGGTATTGTGTGATGTTTATCCCCTTGAAGTTTGTGATGTTCTTTTGGGAAAATTGTATTTATGGAAACGTCATGTTGTATATGATTCTAGGCCTCACAGTGTTATTATTACTTTGAACAAGAAATTGTATAAGATACCTGAGGTAGTTCCACCTCGTGCTATTTCCTTGATCTTTGACAAGCAATGCAGGAAGGTGATTTCTCAGACCAAGAATTTTGTCTTCATCGAGATTCACTCTCAGAGTGAGTGAAAGGTTTCATCCACATACATGGCCTCTGCGGTCGACCTCTCCACGCAGCAAAAGTAAGAGGAAAAGGTCATGGAATAATACAAAGACAACTTCTCATCACCTAACGGGTTACCTCTGTACTTCCAGGTCAAGCATCCCATTGATCTGAACCTCGGGGCACCACTACTCAATGGGCCAATATATCTCCTTTCTCTACTAGAAAATGAGGAGATAAAGCATTAGATCCAAGAACTTTTCCACAAGAGGCACATCTGACCCATCTCATCACCTTATGGAATCCAAATCATGTTGGTGCAGAAGAAAGACGAGACTTGACGACTCTGCATTGATTACTAGGCACTAAATAAAATCACAGTCAGGAACCAGTATCCGATTTCATGAATCGATGATCTCCAAGATTAGCTCAAGGGGGGCAAATATTTCAGTAAGATCGATCTGAACTCTGGCTAGCATCAGGTCCCAATATAATTGACAGATGTATGGAAAACTTCCTTCAAGTTAAAATAAGGTCTTTTTGAATGGATGGTCATGCCCTTTGGTTTGAAAAATTCCCCAACAACTTTCATGAGGATGATGAACGATATATTGTGGTATTTCACTAATTTTTTGGTGGTGGTATATCTGGATGACATCCTCTTCTACAAAAAGACTTGGGAAGAACAGTTACATCATATTCGTCAAGTTATGCACACTCTGTGGCAACACAAGCTATATGCCAACTTGGAAAAATGTTCCTTCAGAATGGACAGGGTCTAGTACCTAGGATACATTTTTGATGTGCATGTCGATCCAACCAAGATCCAAGTCATTCGTGACTAGCCAACCCCAACCACGCTCACAGATATTCAAAGTTTTTATCACTAAAAGTCACTCTCAGATTGTAGGCGGATAAGCCCAGTACCCATCAGAGTTTTTGGTGGATGTTGGTTTTATATGAGTGGAGGTCAATGGACAAAACTCAATATACGAATGATGTTCAACACTGAACTAGACAAGAAATGCACAGGGAAGTGAGAGCCACATTAACTTCATTCAGTGAATTGAGTTTAAGTGTGAGAAGAGGGAAGACTTATTGAGAAAGGTGAACAAGATTGTTATGAGCATCAGGATTTCAAGCATCTTGGAGAAGAAAAACTCAGACTCAAGATCACTCTTGAGCACAAGCTTCATACATTGAAATATTTCCAAACAACACAATCACAAAAACATAATGATCAAACCTACATCCTAATGTAGCTACGACAACTCGATTGGATCCTCCATGCCTGATCCATTCAGTGTAAGAGGGAAAAAGATAACAAGGGAGATAACTAAAATTGGTCACGATACCACTGTAATCAAACCTGCATTACAACAACATAACAACCCTCGACTGGATCCTCCATGCTCGAGTGTTTTAACACAGTTTTTACAGAGAGATGAAAGGAAGCTTACATTTATTAACATGAAAGTATCAAATTTGATACATAACCAGAGAACAATTATGGCATCAAAACATTACAAAATAGGGAGCTCTACTCAACCAGTTGACGACCTTAACAAAATATCAAAAATAATTATTTATACTCAGAACAATTTGCCACTACCAGGAGTGTGACCTGGCCACTACAATCAAAGCTTTGTGTCAACAACTTCTTCAATCAGACTGAATGTTCATTCCTCTTTCAGATGTGAGCTCAGATCGACATGTTTTTGCAGGGAAATTTGTCCACAGGGGTACCGCAGGCTGACGATTCAGTCCCCACGGCCAGACACTCCATGCCTTCCATTTATGGAGTGAGCCTATGTTTCAACCACTAACTCTATTTTCATTAACTGCCTCCTCAGAGATTGAACGAGACCTAATTCTTAGGGGGTGGCTACGCGCTTCTCTCATTTAGGATGCCATATACACATTAGATTGTGGGGCCATCAAAAGCAATTTGGATTCAAACCTCTTTTGGGCCCGCAATCCATCACATTTCCCCATGTAGCATTTTCGCCATACCATGGTTTCCATTGTGGGACCACTCAAGGAAAATATTCCCTTAGCATGTTGCATCCCTGCAATGGACGTTGGTCGTAGTTCTGGTCCAGATATGTGATCTAAGTGCACTCGTTGGATTTAGCGCCACTGCCAAGCTTAATTGCCCACCAACTTTTGGATCTGCCAAAAGTGTGCGTTGGTTTGGGGTGCTACTTTTGGCACTGAACAAAAACAACTCTCGGAGGATGATATAATGTGGAGGCCTGACATCACCATGTTGATATGTCACAGACGGAGAGGTGACATTTGTCACTCGAAAATAGGCAGAAAGCATGTCTAAAATGATTGAAATGAGTGTCATGTGTCAGTGCTAGATGGATGCCACGTGTCTGTGCCGATGACTACCATGAACTTGGTTATCTAGGGTTCGGGTGCTAGCGCCTTTTCCTTTGGCTCCTCTATGTGTTTTTACCCGGAGCTGGAAATTTGATGACGCGTGTCTTCTTGAATCGAATGACCAAGAATTAATTCAGGTCTCTAGACTCTGACAAAATCAAATCTCAAACGTCCTCTGCCTTCAACTGCTTTTACTCAGAGCTATGGATTTGATGACATGTGGCCCTCCTGAGATCGATGGCTAAGATCCCTTTGTGGCTTTGGACTTTAGAAAATCAAATCTCAAACCTAGGCTTCCAAGGGATTTTACCTGGAGTCATATATATGATGACGCGTGGCCCTCCTGAGATTGACGGATGAGATCCCTTTGTGGCTCCATGATTCAGACTTCTAAATAGTCAAACTTTATTTTCCCCAAGAAAATTCGTCGGAGCTATGGATATGACAACGCCTGGCTCTTGGATTTGGACGGTCGAGATCCACTTCGGGTCTCCAGGCTCCAGGAAAATCAAAAATCAAATATCACTTACCTTCTGTGTGTTTACCCGGAGCTATGGATTTGATGACACATGGCTCTTGCTAATCAACGACTCAGATTCACTTCTGTCCTTCGGCCACTTCAGCACTTCAGGTGCTTCGGGACTTCGGGACTTTAGGCCTTCAGAACCATGGCTCTTTTCTCATTTTAAAACTCCCGAATTAAAAACTCTTGGAGTGACAGATATAATGACATGCCGCATTATGGATTCAGATAACCAAGATTGTCTTCGGGACTCCGGGACTCCGGGACTTCGGGAGGCATTACTGCTAAGATCAATGAATCCCTATTGATTTTGAGATCAATGGTCCATGATTGCTTCGAGAGTTCAGGATTCAAATATCTAGAAGTTTTATGCACTTCTCACTTCGAAAATCTTGAAGCTCATTCCCCCAAACGCTTGGATCAACTGCCACATGTCCCCTTTAAGATCAACGACCCATGATCGCTTCGGGATTTTGACTCTTTTTATAGCGCTATACTTCATGCAATTCTGAAACTCTGAATACCCGGGGGTCGCTAATCTAATCTTCAAAGGGGATCCACACTGTTGCAAGATGGACTTGCCTGCTTCTTGTGATTCAAGTTTGAAATAAATTGTTCTAAAAGTTGTGCTTCATGCTCAAGGTTGCAGCCTATGTGAACAAGGACCTAGAGAATTTTTTTGTGGGCTTGGGAAAATAGGGAGACCAGTGACTGAAACATGGGAGGTGAGTGCTCGTCCTCAGATAAAATTAGAGGGGATTGGGGCCGATGTTTCTCTCAAGTAAGATATTCAAGGAAAAGTAGGACGCACAAATGAACAAGGGCAAGCAGAGAACGATTTACAAGTCGAAAGGGGGAAAAAATTAAGATTTGGCCTTCGAAAAGGAGAGGGACAGGGAAAAATTACAGACCCGAGTATATCGACACACACCTATGGCCTTTGAAAACCTTATGTGATAACATTTGGCTCCATAGGGGATGGCATGCTCCCTGCGAGCTTCCAAGAACGTGCAGCTCCAGTGCCTTAGCTATTGGGATATGGAGTCTAGCTCAAAACTTTCGCTGAAGAAAACGAGGAGATATGTACACTACTCTACTAAAAATGAAAACAAGCACATGGGATCCATAAATATCTTATTTATGTACACTCCTAGACTAACTGATTTTTACAAAGTGTTAGGTTAAAGTGGACTTCCACTAGATCCATTCAAGTAACCTTTGAACAAAAGACTTATTTACTTTGTCACTGATCAATAAACGATATTGAAACTGTGACAACAAATTGATTACATTTTTCAGTCCTCCTCCTAGTGTTGAAGGAAATATAAAGTTTGGAGGATTCAATACCTGGAAAAAATGCCACTCCATGTACTGCCCTACAGGGTCATAAAATAGTTGACAAAACCTATTGGGTTGGTAACATAAAACATGCTCTATCTTATGGTTTATCACCTCTGGTTTAATGTTTGTGGCAAGCACAGGTGAGTGAAAGGCTGATGCAGGTTGTTGATCCACTTTTTCTTTGTCTTCTTCGATAACATCTTCTAGATGAGGGCAAGGGACCTCTTCATGTATATTAGTGACTGGATGCTTCTCTTTAACATGTTGTTGAATGTCATCTACGGACCCAGGATGGTTGATTTCCACATCAAAATCTGATTCATAGCCGTCATACACATGTTGGCTGCTTCCTAAGTCAACAAAATGTGATGTAGGGATCTGCTCTTCTTCATATGAATACTCATCAAAGATATGTGAGCGCACAACTCTTTTATTTTTCACAGGAAAATGAGAAACCTCTAGATTCTTCTTTCAATCCTAGGTGAAAATACATCATGGGGAACCTCTTGAAGGAAAAGATAAGAATCCTCCTCCACAACCATCTCTTCTTTTAAATCTGAGACAACAGGTGTACCAGGGGTAGAATATAATGCATCTGTGGCTATAAAATCATCATCTCTATCATCCATCATATCTGTAAGGCCTTCTTCTTGGGAAATAGAAAGAGAAAAGGTTTCATCCACAACTGCAAAATACTCGCTTTTGTCCTTACTTTCTCTTTTAATCAGATCTTCACCAGACTCATCACACAATAAAGACTCTATCATCTGCTATATGTAGAATGCAAACTTCTTACAAAAGTCACCCAAAATAAGATGAGACAGGTAACTCTTCTCGTAATATGCATTGAAAGCATTGTGAAAATCCTTCAAAGAATGGATACTATCAGCAGGGAGAGATTTACACCATTCACGAGCATCTCCCTCCAAATAAAATTTAAACATCTTGATCAAGACATCGTCGTGAACAAAGTCATGCTCAAGCATGCATCTATGAAAATTGAATAAGTGCTTACCAGGATCGTCATGCTCGCTTCTTCTGAATCTCGGAAGATAATCATCCCATTCATTTCTATCTGGTGATGGATGTGGATAACTAGCTATGGCTGAGAAATTTAAAGGGGAAAATGTCGGAGCCAAGATAATAGAGAGATGTGGCTCCCCCTTTTCTCCATCATGGTTCTCCCCAGGGTTAGATTCGTAATCACTAAAAATAGGAACTATGGAGAGACTCTTCTCTCCGTCGTATTCGCTGGGATATCCATCAACAATCATTTATTCTTGGTCAGTATTCGACATCACTTCTTCATCATAAGTAGGGCTTCCAAGAACATATGTTTCTAGGACTAGAATATCCTCTGTATTTTATTCGTAAGAGCGATGAGAAAAATCAACCTTCAATTCCTCTATTCTTGCAAAAAGTGATCATATCAACTCCATCAGCTCCTCTAGGGGATGTCCCTCATCCTCACATCTTTCACAAGAATGAACTATGTCTCGAACTCCATCTCTATACTCCTCACAACAGTTATGACAGATTAACTCAGAGGAATAATACCTTTGACAGTGAGCATTGAAAGCTACATGAAACTATTCTAGGGAGGAGATGATAGCATGGGGAAAGGAGTGATACCACTCATGAGAATATCCCACTAATGAGTACATGAACATATTGAATAATACATCCTCATGATGTATCTCCCACGGATGCATGAATTCATGAAACTCACGGAGATGCTTGGCAGGGTTGTCATCTTTACGTTCTCTAAATATGGGCAAAAAATCACCCCACACATCAATAGTAGGAACAACATTTGGAAAACCATGAACAATAGAGAAATTGAAAGGAGAAAACCTTTGAGCCAAAATGGCTTCCATATGAAAATATGACTTCTTAAAACTGTGGAGTTTCCACTAGATTCTTTAAACATGGAGTCATCGGGTGAATGATATGCAGTTTAAAAGTGTATGGTCTTTGTTCACCATCAAAGACTAGATCTAATCATTGTCAGTCTCCCAGGGAAATTTTCAATCCGGGACAGCGGATAAAATCCTTCTCGAGAAATATTTCCTTTCTTGATAATATTATCTGGGTCAGCTTCAGGTGTAGCTAGAGGCAGTTGTGGAGTATACTTCCTGTGTCTACCTTTTGGAGCCATGTCTGAAACAATGGAGTAGCTAGGTGCAAGCTGCAATCTTCAAGTCACTAATATCTGATGCACCTTCAGAATCATAATTTCTTTGCCATTCTTACCCAGGGTATGTCTTCAATTCATTACCTGGAAATGACGCCATGAATGTTATCACTAAAAGTCACCCTCAGATTGCGGGAGGATAAGCCTCGTACCCATAATATTTTTTTGTGGATGTTGGTTTTATATGAGTGGAGTTCAATGGACAAAAATCAATATATGAATGATGTTCAACACGAAACTAGATGAGAAATGCATAGGGAAGTGAGGGCCACATGAACTTCAGTCAGTGAATTGATTTTAAGTGTGAGCAGAGGGAAGACTTAGTGAGAAAGGTGAACAAGACTACTATGAGCATCAGGATTTCAAGCAGTTTGGAGAACACAAACTTAGAATCAAGATCACTCTTAAGCACAAGTTTTAGACACTGAAATATGTCCAAAAAACATAGTCACAACAACACAATGATCAAACCTACATCACAATGAAGCTATGACAACTCGACTAGATCCTCCATGCCCGAGCCATTCAATGTAAGAGGGAAAAAGATAACAAGGGAGATGACTAAAACTAGTCATGATACCACTGTAATAAAACCTACATTACAACATTATAACAACCCTCGACTGTATCCTCCATGCCTGAGTTTTTTAGCACAGTTTTTACAGAGAGATGAAAGGAAGTTGACTTCTATTAACATGAAAGTCTCAAATTTATACATAACCAGAGAACGGTTCTGGCATCAAAAAATTACAAAATAGGGAGCTATGCTCAACCAGTTGACGACCTTAACAAAATATCAAAACTAATTATTTATACTCAAAGAAATTCGCCACTACCAAGAGTGTGACCTAGACACTACAATCAAATATTTGCATTGGCGACTTCTTCTGTCAGACTGAACGTGCATCCCTCTGTCAGATGCAAGCTCAAATCGGCATGGTTTTTGCACGGAAATATGTCCATAGGGGTACCACAGGCTGATGGTTCAGTCCCCACGACCAGACCCTCCATGCCTTCCATTTATGGAGTGAGATGAGCTTTCAACCACCATCTCTATTTTCGTTAACTACCTCCTCGGATATTGAACAATACCTAATGCTCAGCGGGTGGCTACGCGTTGTGTTATAAAAACAGGACCGCGGAGCAATAAAATAAAACAAATGCGGAAACAAAACACATAAGATACACAATACAAGAGAGACACAGATTTACGTGGTTCACCCAGTGTGGGCTACATCCACTAGAGA
>SNQJ01S0050366.1:38840-53204 GCA_010110895.2 Picea sitchensis | reverse complement strand
AAAACCTGTACCATACCATGTACATCAATCTTCAACATGTACCATACCATGTACATCAACCATGTACCAAAACCTGTACCATACCATGTACATCAATCTTCAACATGTACCATACCATGTACATCAACCATGTACCAAAACCTATGCCATACCATGTACATCAACCATGTACCAAAACCTATACCATACCATGTACATAAACCATATACCAAAACCTATACCATACCATGTACATAAACCATGCCATGTACATCAACCATGTACATCAACATGTACCATACCATGCATCAACCATGTACATAAACCTGAACCATACCATGCAACAATCATGCATCAACCATGTACTAAAACCTATGCTACACCATGTACCAAAACCTGTACCACACCATGTACCATACCATGTACTAAGATCACCAAGAAGTGTTTTTATCAATGTACCATATCATCATCAAATCATGAACCATAACATCACCAATATGTGTCTCAATATCAATCATGTTCAATATGATATGCCAAGTGTAGGTACCATAAAATCAATGATCAACCATATACCTCAATCATATACCAACACCATGTACTATGTACCAAATGATGTGCCTCAACAAACCACCAAAGAATGTGCCTCATACATATTCCATGGTCCACCATATACAATATAATATCATCAATGAAGTGTCTCAAGTATGTGATATCATCACCATGGCATATACCAAACTATATACCAAGATAGCCAAGATATGTCTCTAATCAATGTACAGTAACATCATCAAGGTGTACCTTAAGAAAATTCCCAAATATCCAAATCATGTGCCACAATGTACCTTAAGCATGTATCATACCATGTGACATGAGATATGCCTCAAGTATATTCCAATATCACAAAGATGTGCCTCTAACAATGAACCATAACAATCATACACAATGTACCAAGGATATGTCTCAAGCATGTATTGATATCACCTCAATCAAGTGCCTCCAAGACATGACTTAAGAATGTTCCATACCATCCATGATACAAGCCTAAAACAAACACATAAAAGACATACCTTTACTCATGAAGAATACCTAAAGCATATAATATCATATGAACAAACCAACCTAGTGCATATCATCTTCAACAAACAAGAGATACCATCTTCTTCAAGCCCTTTTCCACAGATCTATGACCTATACATGTCAACCCACAGATGTATGTGATTTTCTCCACTACGACATGCATATGTTTTCACCCTACTCCACTGCGACCCATAGATAACCTCAGAAGGCTAGTTTGCAAAATTTTCCTTCGCTTCACCTTGCTACCTCATACTTCACTACCTCAGACTTCCCTAACTCATATATTCTACAAAAAGATACACCAAAATATCACTTGAAAGATAGATAAACATTGATCTTGTGTGTGTAAGAATGAGAGGATTCGTGAAGTGTATTTATACTTTCCCATGTGACTTATTTCCTTAACTTTAGGGTTGACCTGTACTTTCTTGTTATAACCATTTTACCCTTTAATTAATGACTTGTAACTTCTTATTGCAACCGTTTAGGGGCTTCTTAACCATTCTTCATGGATTTCAACTTCATGAGGGAATAACTCCTCAACCATGAGGAACCACTTGGCGTACCACCTATCATTGGAAACGACATAACGAAAACTATCCATCTATGAGGATTTTGTATACACTTCAAGTATCCTTCAACCTCATTTTCCTCAGTCAACTTTGAGCCTCATGACCACACCTCTATAATTATTGTATACTTATTCAAAGCATCTTCACATGAGAGCCATGCTTAAAGCTACACCATAAGGGGACCGCTTTGGAAACTTGTTGGTGTAGAGCCCCCACTCACCCCTGGGGTCCACTGACCTCCCGATCTAAGGATATCAAGTTTACAGGAGTTGAATTAGCTCTCCAGGTCCTTATGAACCTCTTCTATTCTATTTCCACTGGTCTTTTCTATTGATTTCAGGCCTAAATTTGCTCTCAGGTAGGATCATTTCAGCTACGTGCTTCCTCTACGTGACCCCGAGGTAAAAACCAGGGGATTTCCTTTTTTTGTCTTCTTAATTTGGGACTTCGAGGCCCTCACACTCTAGGCACCTCAAAAGACACACCCCAACCTCTTCCCAAAACAAAACCTCACAGAGTGATGAAATATGCTTTTGGGATCGACGGCTGCAGTGATTCCAGGTGTATGGTACAGATGCCTTCGGGGGTTCTCCCATCGCTAGACCCTTTACTTTTCCCCAAACTTCGGTGTAACAGGATGGATCTCCACCCTCCATGTGTCCTATTGGAAACCAACGGCTGATGATATTCATCCTTCAGACCTCGGTTTCCCAACGCTATCCACTCCTCATTTTTTCTTCTGAAGTATCCACCTATCGAACTCTTCACCCAACTGACACCTGTCTCTTAGATTGAATGTCTGGATGGAATCTTGGATCCCATTCCTTCGGGGGTCTTAGGAATTCACACCTCTACCTTGATCCCTCTGAATTCTCTAACGCTGAAGTGTGGGATCATGTGATGCGTGCCCCCGCGAGGTCTAATGAATGAAATTGATTCACTCCTTTGGGCCTTCGCCTATCCTGGCTCCTTTACACCCTTTTAACCTATGAATAGGAAAAGTGTCAAAGCTCTTAAGGGTTATCCACCTCACAACTTCCCTATATCTAACGATCGTCAACTCTTCGGGTAATATCCCACTAGATCTCCATCGTCACTTCTTCAAACTCTTCCCTTAAAGGAATTCCCAGTCGCTATCCCTCCAGAGCTTATCTTTC
This sequence comes from Picea sitchensis, assembly GCA_010110895.2. Taxonomy (NCBI): domain Eukaryota; kingdom Viridiplantae; phylum Streptophyta; class Pinopsida; order Pinales; family Pinaceae; genus Picea; species Picea sitchensis. The sequence goes on along the minus strand of SNQJ01S0050366.1, from coordinate 50,419 downwards.
TAGGATATGTGTCTGCATGTGTGTGTGTGTATGTATGTTTCTCTCCTGTGTGCTTCTTTTATACTTAGAAATATTCAGACTTAGAAAACTTTCTAAGTCTCTTATCCTCGATGCTCAGGTCACTATCTCTCTTGAGCTTGTTCCTCTAAGGTTATAAAAACCTCGATCGCACTCCTTGCGGTCTTGTAACTCTTCCACTTGACTTTTCTCCTCTTCACAAAGGATCTAAAAACAACTTAGCATGTGCACTCCTTGTGTGGCTCTATGCTTCCTCCGCACTACTATTGTCAAAGGTTCAACGTTATCTCTCTTGATCATCTCTGAGTTAAACTTAACTCTATCATGCACTCCTGGCAGACAATATGCACTACTTGCACGAGCTATCAGAAGAGAAACAATTCAAACTTATTCTAACTTTACAAATTCGTGTTCTAATCACAAAATGCATTCACAAGCACAAGAACAATATAAATAGATAATTTAAATGAACATAAAACCTACCATTCATTCAGATAAACACAATAATAGAAACACCAAGCATTTGGGTTAAATATTCTATGTTCTATTCATTCAAGTGATAATATACATAGATATAGGTAGTCCTCCATTGCTCCTTCCACAACTTATACAACTCTCTCAACAACAACATCTCTCTCTCTCTCAGAAATGACAACTATCACAAATAAGCAGTCTACCTTTTCAAATGAGAAATACCAGCCTCCTTTTTGGCATAAGATACAAATATATATACAAGGGTGATTCATCAAGCATTCCCCCCCAACAACCTAATTCTATCCTATCAAGATTTAATGCATCCATCTACTAAAGACAAAGAAGTAAATAGCATTTACGAAAAAGATAAGGGTTGATGCGCAACCTTTGTACAATACATCATTTACATTAAAGTGATATTGATCCGAGAGGATCTTTGGGGAGGGCCTCATCCTCCAATCATTAATTACATTTATTTTCATAAAATTTCAAATTTAAAAAGGTGTGTTCCCCTTTGTATAGCCCAAATTAGCTTCAAGCATGCGTTGGATGATGTGCTTCGCTCCAACCCCTTCTCCTCTTAATGTTGATGTAGATGCTCCTGCATAATACTCCTCTAGCRAAAAATCCATGGACTCTTGTCCATGAGCTCCTGCACTATTKGTCCTTGCTTTGAAATGTTTGCTTCACTTACCCAACTGGCATCCTCTTCTGGATGGTCTTTCCACTTAACCAAATATTCAAAATAAGTCTTTCTTTTGGTCCTCTTGCCAATCCTCTGATCTATAATATTATCCATTTATGGCTTCTCTGCTACATGAATTTGTTTTTCCCATATGATCTCATTATGATCATATAATCCTCATGTTTCATATTCCTTGTAAGGATACAAGTCTGCAACATTGAAAAATAGGTGATATTCCTACATTGTCTGGCATCTCAATTTCATAAGCATTTGTTGAAAACTTTCTAAGGATCTTGCATGGTCCTATCTTATTCATTTTTAGTTTGTTATATGTTCCCCTTGGGAACCTCTCCTTTCTCAGATGAGCTAAAACCTGACCTCCAACTTCAAATTGAAGCTCTCTCCTATGTTTATCAACTCTATCTTTGTACTTCTCGTTGTTGTCTTGCAGCTGCTCCTTGATCTCACCATGACGTTTCTACATATCTGCAGCAAAATCTTCATCTACTGCACTTCTGAAATCATTTTGTCCCAAATATCTCAGTTATGATATCCCTCTTGGGTGCATTCCATACACAATTTGGAATGGGATTCTTCATGTTCTCCTATTTGGTGAATCATTGTATGCAAACTCTTCTTGTGGAAGAATATGATCCCACTGACTATTATGCTCAGTGACTAAGCTCCTCAACAAATTTCCCAAACTTTTGTTTACCACCTCAGTTTGTCCATCTATTTTAGGATGATATGTTGAACTGAAGGAAAAATATGTCCCCAATTTCTTCCACAACATTATCCAAACATTTCCTACAAACTTTGTGTCTCTATCTGAGACAATGCTCCTGGGTAATCCATGTAGCCTCACAATTTCTTTAAAAAACAGAGTTGTTATATGTCTAGCATCATTTGTCTTCTGACATGGTATAAAGTGTGCCATCTTGGAAAACCTGTCAACTACCACAAATATGGAATCACTTCCCCTTTGGGTTCTTGTTAATCCCAATACAAAATCCATGTTGATATCATCCCAAGGCCTATCTGGAATCGACAATGGTTGATAAAGACCAGTGTTATGTTGTCTTCCTTTTGCATACTGGAAAATTCTACATTTGTTCACAAATTTCTTCAATTCAGATCTCATACCTGGCCAATAGTATGATCCACTCAACTATGAAAATGTTTTATCATGGTCAATATGTCATGCTAGATCTCCACTACTCTTCTCTTTCAATAAATTGTCTCTCATTGAGCATTTTGGTATGCACAATTTGCTTCCTTTGAAAAAAAATCCATCCTGAGTCAATTATTCCAACCATGGGCTCTTTTCCTTTAACAAAGGATTTTTATGGGCTTCATAATCTTATTTGAAATCTGCATCTTCACCATACATCTCCTTAAGGTGTTCAAACCCTAAGGTTTCCACTTGAAATTACTGCATAATAAGGAAACTTCTACTTAAAGCATCTGCAACCTTATTTGCACCCCCACTGATATTTTTGATGAAAAAAGTAAATTTTTTCATAAACTCTACCCACTTTTCATGCCCTTGATTCAACTTCTCATGTCTGGTGATGAACTGTAGAGATTCATTATCACTGTACAGAACAAATTCCTTTGGAATAAGATAATGCCTCCACTTATTTAAGGCTTGAATTACTGTATAGAACTCTTTTTCATATGTAGAGTACTTCTTCTTGGTATCATTCAACTTCTCACTGAAGTAGGAAACAGGTTTTTTATCTTGACTTAAGACTGCTCCAATTACTACTCCACTAGCATCACACTTTACCTGGAAAGTCTTCATAAAATATGGTAAGACCAGAATTGGTTATTCTGTGATCTTATTCTTCAATATCCTGAAACTCTTCTCATCCTCTTTTGTCCACTTAAAAAAATTGTGTTTCTTCTTCACAGTGTCTAATATTGGTGCACATATACCACTGAAATTTCTAATGAACTTCCTATAGAAACTTGCTAATCCATGGAAACTCCTTACCTCAAATATGCTTCTTGGTGATGGTCAATCTCTGATTTCTCTCACCTTTTATGGATCCATCTTCAGCTTATTGGAAGAGATCAAAACACCCAAATATATGAGTTTTTTATTCATAAAAGATGACTTTTTAAAATTTATCAGCAACTTCTCTTGTTGCAACCTCCTCATCACTAATTTCAAGTGTCTCAAGTGCTCTTCTTGAGTTTTACTGGAGACTAGTATATCATCTAGATATACAATGACAAATTTACCTATGAAGTCTTTAAGTACTTCATTCATCAATCTCATAAATGTGCTTGGGGCATTTGTTAAGCCAAATGGCATAACAATCCACTCACACAACCCTTCATTTGTTTTGAATTTTGTTTTCCATTCATCTCCTTCTCTCATCCTTATCTGGTGATAACCACTTTTCATATCTATATTTGAAAAAGAACTTGCTCCACTCAAGAAATCCATCAAATCATCCATCCTGGGTAAAGGAAATATGTACCTGATAGTGATCTTGTTGATGTCTCTGGAGTCTGTACACATTCTCCATCCTCCATCCTTCTTAGGACTCAATACAATTGGTACTACACATGGGCTTAATCTCTCCCTGACTAAACCCTTTTCTAACAGATCTTGGACCTGATTTTTGGCCTCTTCATTCTCTTGAGGTGTCAATCTATATGTTGCTTTGTTTGGCATAATTTCTCTTGGAATTAGATCAATGTGATGATCGATGCTCCTACTGGATGGAAATGAGAAAGGTAACTCATCCACCACTATATCAACAAAATTTTCCAGGAGTTCCTGAATCTCTTCATGTAGAGAATCCACAATAGTGCTTGTATGGATGACTCTAGGATTTCTCACTACAACAAACTGCATGTCATGTTCTTTCTTGACTTCATTCAAGAGATCCTTCCCAATCATGAGAAGTATGCTTGGTTTGGATTCTTCCTTAACCTTCTTATCCTCTATTGGCAACAACATATGTGTTCTACCATTCTTCTCTGGGGTGTAAGTGTGTTTCCTCCCATCATGTATGAAATATTTTTCAAACTTCCATGGTATTCCCAAAAAAACATGACATACATCCATGAGTATTACAACACATAAAAGCTCATCTCCGTATCCTCCTATTTTAAAATCAAATTGGCATCGTTTACTCACCATTACTTGATGTCATTTTTGCATCCATGATACCTTATATGGATTTGGATGTGCAATAGTCTCCATCTCTAGTTTCTCCACCATCTTTGTGGACACTAGATTATCAGTGCTTCCACTGTCTATAATCACCTTGAAAACTCTATCCTTGGTCTTGCAAGCAGTCCTAAACAAATTGTTTCTTTGTATTGGTGATTCCACCTCCTTCTCTGGTTTCAAGATAATTTTCCTGATCATGAGGTATTTTCCATCTTCAACAGATTCTGCTTCAACATTCCTCCTCTGTGATTCATAAATTTAAGCTTCTCCTCCTTCTTTATTTTTCTCGGGGAATTCCCAAGATATATGCCCTATCTTTCCACATGCATAGAATCTTATCTCTCCTCCTCTGCCTATTCCTCTTCCTCGAGGAAAATAATTCCTGCCACCATATTGACTCCCTCTGGAGATTCCTCCTCTTTTTGTATGACTATGGGGATTTTCGGTTTCAGCTTTGGGTTTTTGCAACTTTTCATGGACAATCCCTTACCTCTGTGTGGGATTCTTCCTCTGCTTCTTTGGCTTTTCTTTCTAGCCAATTTATCTTATACTTTCAGGGCAACCTAATAAGCATCTTAAACTATCCTCATAGTCACCATGTCGATTTCATCCTAGATTTCATCCTAGATTTCATGTATTAGACCATTAATGTATCTAGAAACCTTCTCCTCATCACTTTCATAGTAACCATCTCTGATGTTCAGCCTATAGAACTCTTATGTGTACTCTTTTACTATCGAACCCTTATGTCTCGGGTTTTGTAGCCTCCTGAACATATTTATTTGGTAGTGTTTGGGTATGAATTTAGCCTTTATCTTGGCTACCATTCTATCCCATCTTTTAATTTTCGGTTTTCCTTTGTGTCTTCTGTCAACCTGCAGTTCATCCCACCACAGTGTTGCATGCCCTTTTAGCCTTGTGATAGCATGTTTTACTTTATTCTCATCATTAACCTCCTCATAGTCGAAGTATTTTTCCATTTCTCTTATCCAATCCAGTGGCTCTTCTATATCCAAATTGCCTTCATACATCGAGATTTCCATTTTTTCTCTGGCTCCCATTTTTACTACAGATCTCAGCAAGCGTTCTTCTGTAGTATATTCTCCTGCATCTCCTTCAGCTTCTACTTCTTCACTTTCAGCCTCACTGATGTCACCTACATCTGGTGCTCTCCTCTATGTTGTTTCCATGGCATCTAGCCTTGCAAGAAGTCTCCTCATATCCTCCTCCATTGTTGGATTCTCTATAGGTATGTCCTTGCATCTTCTTGGTGGAATGGCGCTAAGATTTCTTCACAAAGAGCTTAAATTATGGCTCAAATACCACTTGGTGCAGACCCCCCACTCACCCCTAGGGTCCAATGACCTCTCGGTCTAAGGATCTCGATTTTACAAGAGATAAATTATCTCTTCATGTCCTTCTGAACCTATATTATTCTATTTCCACAGGTATTTTCTATTGATTTCAGGCCTAAATTGGCTCTCTAGTAGGCTCTTTCCAGCTAGGATATTCCTCTACATGACCTCGGGCTCAAAAACAGGGGCTTTCCTATTGTTTTCTGCTTAATTTGGGACTCTGGGGCCCTCTCACTCTAGGCACCTCAAAAGACACACCTCGCACTCTCCGTAAACCAAAACCTCATGGAGTGACGAAATCTCCTTTTGGGATCGATGGTTGGATTGATGTCAAGTGTATGGTCCAGATCCCTTCGGGGTTTTAGGGCTTTGGGGGTTCTCCTGTCGCCATACCCTTTACTTTTACCCAAACTTTAGTGTAACGGGATGGATCTCCGCCCTCCATGTGTCCAATTGGAAATCAACGGCTGATAGTATTCGACATTCAACCCTTGGTTGCCCAATGCTATCCACTCCTCATTTTTTCCTTTTGAAGTCTTTGTTTTTCGAACTCTTCACCTAGACGACACTTGTCACTTAGATCGATGGTCTGGATGGACTCTAGGACCCTGGACCTCCGGGAGTCTTAGGACTTCATGCCTCTACCTTGGTCCCTCCGAATTATCTAACACTGAAGTGTGGGATTGCATGACGCGTGTCCCCGCAAGGTCCGATGAATGAAATTGATTCTCTCCTTTGGGCCTTCGGCTATCCTGGCTCCTTTACACCCTTTTAACCTTTGAATAGGCAAAGTGTCGAAGCTCTTAAGGTTTATCCACCTTGCAGATTACCTATATCTGACGGTCCATCGTCACTTCTTCAAACTCTTCCCTTAAAGTAATTCCCAGTCGCTATCCCTCCCGAGCTTAAATTTTTGGGTTATATATATATATGTGTACTTAGAAACGTTCAAACTTAGAAAAATTTCTAAGTCTCTTCTCCTCGATGCTCAGGTTGTCATCTCTCCTTATCTTGTTCCTCTGAGGTTTTAAAAATCTCGAGCGCACTCCTTGCGGTCTTGGAGCTCTTCCACTCGATTGTTCTCCTCTTCACAAAGGATATGAGAACAACTCAGCCTACGCACTCCTTATGTGGCTCTGTGCTTCCTCTGCACTACTACTGTCAAAGGTTCAATATTATCTCTCCTGAGCTTCTCTAAGTTAAACTTAACTCTGTCATGCACTCCTGGTGAACAATATGCACTCCTTGCACGATCTCTCAGAAGAGAAACAATTGAAACTTATTCTAACTCTATATATTCATGTATCTAATCAAAAAATGCATTCACAAGCACAAGAACAATATAAATAGAGAATTTAAATGAACAGAAAACCTACCATTCATTTAGATAAACACAACAACAAAAACACGAACCATTTGGGTTAAAGCTTCTATGTTCTATTCATTCAAGTGATAATATACATAGATACATGGAGTCCTCCATTGCTCCTTCCACAACTTATACAATGCTCTCAACAACAACAACTCTCTCTCTCTCTCTCAGAAATGACAACTATCACAAATAAGCATTCTACCTTTTCAAATGAGAAACAACAGGGTCCTTTTTGGCATAAGATACAAATATATATGCAAGGGTGATTGATCGAGCATTTCCCCCCAACAACCTAATGCTATCCTATCAGGATTTAATGAATCCATCTACTAAGGAGTAATAAGTAAATAGGATTTACAAAAAATATAATGGCTGATGTGTAGCCTCTGTACAATACATCCTTTACATTAAAGTGATATTGATTCGAGGGGATCTTTGGGGATGGCCTCAGCCTCCAATCATTAATTACATTTCTTTTCATAAAATTTCAAATTCAAAAAGGTGTGTTCCCCTTTGTATAGCCCAAATCGGCTTCAATCATGTGTTGGATGATGTGCTTCACTCCAGCCTCTTCTCCTCTTAATGCTAATGTAGATGATCCTGCATCACTTCTCCAAATACACCCATCTCATCTATTGAAATCAATGACAACCAAATGTCCAACAACATCAATGATAACCAACTATCCAACAATTTAATGACCATAATATAGCTTCAAGGGTTTGTTTAATTTAAATCTCAAATATTCCATCAATTAGATCACCCAAATGGACTCTTTTGTAGCATCAGATGTAGCAATATACTTTACTTCAATGCTTGAAAGAGTTATAGCAATTTTGTTTTCGATGCTCTATGTCATAGTATCCCATATGATGATCACCACCCTAATTTCAATCAAAATATCTCCATGGAATTATGACTCCAATGTTCCTTCAAGGACTTTGTTGTATATCTGATGGGTGTTCTATATGCACTAAATCCCTCAATTAAATTGTCAACCCGGGGTAAGTAAACTTAGAGTTGTAGCACTATATGTGCCAAGGCAAAAGATCTAGAGGAAGTATAGTATAACTAAGGAGATGGTCTATCTAAGGGCTCGTCTACTTAAGCAAAGACTATCAATGAGAAAAACCTTTCAATAAACTTGAACTATCTACCCTAAGCAACTTTTAAACAATGGATCGATGGATTGTTCCTAAAGAAGAAAATGAAAACCCTACTTCGAACAAGTTAATCTATTTAGTCTAATGAAAAAAAGAAAGCCATCTATTTAATCTATTCACCTCAATGAACAATAGCAACAACAAACTAATCTAATTAATCTATTCAAATTAATGAGCATCAACAAGTAAACAAATAAGCAATCAAATAACTAACCTATGGAAACTTCTTCAACAAGTAAACTAATAAGCAATCAAATAACTAACCTATGGAAACTTCTTCAACAAGTAAACTAATCAAAACTACTCAACAGGTAACTAATCAAACTATTAAGCAAGTGAACTCTATTCTTAAGATGAAATCTATAATCACTTCTAATATACAAAGATAAATCTTAACCTATTGAATTAAAAGCATTATGACAATATTCAAAGATTAATCAACAATTACTCTTAATCTACAATAACAAGAAACCTCAAACATAATGATGATGATTATGTCTTTTGTGTCTTATGACATCACGATGGCATCTAATGATTAGTGATAACTCAAGAGCAATAATTTCAATATGAACTTCTATGGAGAAATGGAAAGTATGAATCAGACAATCTAACGAGAGCTTAGCCATCATAGAAGAAATATCAACTATCCTGAAAATCCATGTGATCTTTCAATTTATGCATTAATCTTCAACAATAAGAAAACACTATTCTACTTAATTCAAATGCAATCTTATGCTAAGGTAAGCAAATTCACACAATTAAAAACTTATAACTAAAACTTCACTCGAACTCAACAATTCAAATTGCAAGTTAAAATGTGTATAAAAACATAATTTAAATTCTACTTCTACCTTAACATACTACAGGAAAATTGATAAGAAAACTAAATAAGCAAACTAGATAAGTAGACGGAGAATTAAAATCAAAGCTAGCATCTATTCATCCATCGAAATTTTGCCAAAGAAACTCTATACTTTGTATTAACTCAATACTTTGTTTTAACTATTCTATTTCAACCTGCATAAATTCAAACTAGCATTCAGTCATACAACAAGGTTAGTAGCTAAGCTTGCAAGCTATTTACTAATTAATTAAAAAGACACGGCATGTTAACAACTATCCTTTACAAGCAACTTGCAAAAAGGAAATTGAAACAATTCAGCTATGAACAACAAACACACAACATATGAAATGATAAAAACACATATAACAAGAAATGGAAGAAATGACAATTGCACAACTCCAATAAACAAGCTAACTATCTAAATATTCACCCAGACCACTGGTGGGCCCCCCAACAGGTCGTGGCTACTCCTCAATAGTGAATCACGAGATAAATCAACATGATGCTGGCATTTAAATTAAAAATGCAGTCTTGCACAAGTTTTATAAAAATGTCTTCAGTTACACAGCAAAAACAATTCTAGCTTCACAATTATTAACCTCTCTGTCTGAACACTATTGTGGTATTTATAACAGTTACAATTCGAGAGGTCGACCACTGGAAGGGTCGACCTCCTCTAAAAAAATCAAATTCCTTTAAATGCATTATAATTGTCCGTGGCTTCTAGAAACCAAACGAGCCACTCAATGCTCAGCATAAGAACTCAATATGAGATGTCAAGAGCTCAGTAGCTAGAGGCCACGAACGTAAGAAAAATCCATGTTGACGAATCACCCAACACAAGCCGTTGATGTAACAACCGCCAACTCGGCCACGTTTTTAGTGTTGGATGTAGTGCCAGATGAAGTACCGAACACAATGCTAGATGGAGTACCAGACGAGCTACTAGATGGAAAAACACCATGTGATTTTTCCCCGTGACACACAGATCACGCATTAGCTTCTTGTAATCATTAAATCGAGATGTATTAAACTCAAAATCATCACAAAACATCAATTACATGTAACTGGCATAAGATATGATTATTTGCTATGAAATCCTTCAAAACTTCTTCAAAATGGTTATTAATACATACATAATATCGATAAAAAAGGATTCAATCAACATCATTAAACAACCAAATCACGAGCCCAACATTACCCCCACACCTAAGATTTTGCAGGTCCCACTGCAAACAAAAATGAATTGCCCCATATGACTTAGACTTGCTGAGAAGGATTATCTTTAGAAGCTTCTTCCTCTTGTCCTGAAGATTTTGTCTTGTGCCTCTTATGATGTTTCAATTGTGCTCTGAGGTTGCGATTGGTATTGGTCATTTGATCAACCAATCACTAGAGGTAATTCACATGTGCTTGTAGTATTGCATTGTCATGGTGAATATGCTTATCCAAAGTCTTCCTCTCTTCCAATTGTTGCACYAGATAAACATTTTCCTATTGTAATTTTTCAATGGTTGGAGTATGATCAAACATCTTAGATGAGGGCTTAGATCCCTTGAAGGATGTAGAGAGTCTATCAGTTTTGGGATTTGGTGTAGGAATCTGTGAGGTAGGAGTAACAKGGGGTTTATAAGGGGAAACATGTTCAGATTTTGTCTCTCTATGAGGCTCCAATTCTTCCGCAGACACTTCCCTAAGTCTTTTGTGGGGGATTTCGAGATCAGAGGATACTTGTATAGGGTCYGAAGTGGTTGGGGGGTTTTCATAAGGTTTTCGTCTTGTAATTTGGGAACTTTTGCGAAAATATCCTCCTTTGAAGCGATTATCTCCTCTCCTATCTGTGGGGACTACAGGGAAGTCTTGTTGGATTACCTCTTGTAACTTTTTGGGTGCAAGATCAATAGACGTTGAAGACATTGGGGATTTATCAATAGGCTTCTTATTCTTCTTGCCTGATGAGGTTGCAGGGGTATCAACAAGTTTCTTAGTCTTTTGTTCCGGTAAAGGGATAGATTGAGCAGGCGGGTTTGGAGTCTTCGGAGAATGGGGTTTGGATGGGGTAACAGTCCCTAGATCAAGTGCTTTATTTCTATTCTTGATTGTGAGATGAGGGTTTGAAAATTGGTAAATGAACTAATCCCATGTTTTCCTCTGTTTTTCCAACTCATCTATAACAAGTAGTTTGATGAGGTCATAGTGGAATAGGATGTTATGTGGATTGGTTACATTCTTCCATACTTGGGAAGACATCTTCTCAAGGATTTTTAAGAAGTAAAAAGGGAAATTCAATGGCTTATTGAATTGAAAATGAGCTAATAATATAAAGTGTCAGGATTTGAAAACATAATATATACCTTCATAAGTTATCATTATGTTGATGACTATCATAGGGTTAATTAGATCCTCTTTAATCCACTCCTTAGAATATCCCTTATCTCCAGAGATATTCTGAAACTCGGGTTTAAAGACCCTATTGTA
>SNQJ01S0050366.1:1780-37861 GCA_010110895.2 Picea sitchensis | reverse complement strand
CAATTGTTTCTCTATCTGAGCAAGAGTTCCTGCAAGGAGTGCAGTTGAATTGTCCGCAAGGAGTGCATTGACAAAGGGTTCAGAGGTTTGTCTCTGAAAGCTCAGACTAGATAGATTTTGTTCTCATTTCCTCAGAAGTGCAGTTTGGAACAGGAGCCGTGCAAGGAGTGTGCAATCCGAGTAAAGTCTTAGAGTCGTGGACATGAGCGAAGTATTGAGAGACTGCTGCTGCAGGTGTGCGCAGAGTTGATGTGTTCCAATTCCTTGGAGTAATTAAGGAATTTGCCGCAAGGAGTGCATGCAGGAGTGTTCTTCAAGACTCAGAGTTGAAGAAAGTTTAGGAAGGATAAAGCCTTCAAAGTTGTCGAAGGAGGCACATGAAGCTTGTGCACTGAAAATAGTGAGAAGGCATGGCAATTTGGGTCACAGGTGATTGCGTACCATGGGAAAACACTTTGGTAATAGGTTGCATACGTCCTTGAGAAGGAAATAATTGAGGGTCGGAATTCTCTATGGAGAATTCATGAAGTCCCGTGAGCCGTCAGATCTCACGGAAGAGCAGGGGAGTTACGGTGAGTATTCCCAAAGGTTCTAAGCGTAGGAGGAGTAGAGACATAGATCCAAGCCACAGGAGTTGTTGGATTTACACATGAATTTCTATTTTCGGGGTTTCGTAGGTTGAAGTCCCGTAAACTTTGCAACGGGACTCGCAAAATCACAAAACGTGAAGTCCCAAAGGGACAAAGGGATTGTGTGGGCCATAGAATCGAGAGGTGGACAGGTGGCGCACTATCAACACGGAGTCAAACTCTGTTGACCATTTCGTGGTTTTGTGGAGTAAAGACCCGAATTCTTTGCATTAGGATTCATGATATCGCGAAGTCCAAAGACTCTATGGAGTGAAAGGTCATTGAAAGGTCAAAGCTTGCGAGCGCATCAAAGTTTTGGAAAATTGGGTTTCGGGAATCGAGGGAACGAGTTGTTTGACATCGCGACCACCGAAATCGTGATAAGGAGAAATCTGAAACAGGGAGAGAAAGGGTCAGTGTTGACTGTTTTTGGGTTTTCAGAGATTGATAGATAAGGCGCTTGACCACCGGATTCATGAAAGTGTGAAGCTCGATCTCCCGAAGTATAAGGGGGAGTTTCTTGAAGTTAATTGTGGGTGCAGATTTCTCGAAAGGGAAATAGAGGAGTCATCCCTGAGGACTCTTCGGGCCAGCGAAAGAGGAAAGTTCATGTGCACGTGACCTTCCAACCTACGAGTTGAGGAGGGCTGCGTCAGAATTACATAGAAACGTCATCATCGTGGCCTTGCAAATGAGCCAAGAACGGTCCCCATCCAGTGTGAAGGAACACTTCCCTTCACTATGTGAACTCAGGGATAGAAAAGAGATCATGATAGGAGGATGGCTCATACTGTTTGGGCATGGTGGAAGTGTGGAGAATGGACAGAGGGCAGAATTTGACAGAGGACGAGTGCAGTAGGCCAAGGATGAGCGTGATTAAGAAGAGGGAGAATGCAATTGAGAATAGGGTGAACGCAATGCATAAATGGGATAATGATTTGAGCTATCCCTCCATTTTTTAATGCATCCAAGGTGGAAATGGTTGAATTCAWTGATGAATTCATCACACACGARTTTCCATGTGTGAGCATGAGTGCGTCGATTTCGAATTCAAAGAGAATATTTTGGGAGGCAATCATAATGATGAAGGATTTAGATCAATTTCCAAGCCTTAGAATTGGACATTTGATCATAAAAATGTTTAAGAATTGTATCATTTAATCTCAATTGCCATTAACTAACTCAAATAAATTCAATTGATTCCTAGTTACCTGAAATCGTGGGCATTTATTGTGTGTATACATCTCATCTGATCCTTCATATGGTGCGTCATTCGACACCTCATATGGTATTTTAATTGGAACCTCATACGACACTCCATATGGCACTCCATATGGTATTCTTGTGCGAAATGAAATTTGTTCATCCTATAATGGATGTTTTATCCATAGCACTCAGTCTAAAAACGATTTTGACAGTCACAATGAATAGGAGTAGAGGCAGGATAAGAGTTTTCTTGTTTTTCCATCATGCTCACACAATTTGTTCCTCTATCTCACATATTATAAGGCATGTAATATCAACTCTGTAATGTAAAGAAAAAAAACCAGTTAAGTGGTCTATCAAGGAAATGTACAACAGTTTATAACACACAAGGAATATTTAGCATTTCAAAAATAAAATAATTGTTGATGTAATAGCCTGTATCATGAAAAAAATACATAGAAAGTTTTACAAATATTTATAATTCTTCTAGGCAGTGTTATCATTTCTCAACTCATGAAACCCCTCCCCCGCACCTAAGTATTGTGACACCTCACAATAAAAAATATAGGAAACCAGTCAATTCTCCCAATAGTCGAAGATTCACAGCTTGTTAAGTGTAGACATAAATTTCACATATTGGTATGACGAGACGGTTATAATATGGCCCCACCTATAGGATAGAACATCCTACATATAGTTAAGAAGAGGTAGGTGAGAGATTTTCGATATAGTCTCAAAGTTAGTTCCCAATGGAAAATTTATGGAGTTCATTAACCTTATCTTAACCATACATACTTCATGTCAGCTTTGTCTACAAGTAATTTCGTACATTAGGACAAGTTTAAATTTCTTATTATTTTTTGTCAGATTATCATCCTCGCTAGGTAGAATGCCTCGTTGCCAGCAAGCATGTTCAGTACTCCGACAAGTTTACCTAGTCATACCACAGGCAGATACCCATTGCCAACAAACCTGTTCAGTATCCCAGAGGGTTAGCCTCTTACATCCTCAAAGACTGGCCCTCCATCTTTTAAGATTTTAGTATAAGATTTCTTTGTGCAAGAAGTTGGTGGGACGACTCTAAAAACAACTTTTTCTCTCTTTTTTTTCTCAATTGGGATGGTATTTATGTTAGAGGATGAATTTCCGTTATATATTCCTTAGTGATTGTCCTGATGTAAGGGGTAATTAAGCGGATGTAGCCTATCTAAATATATGATATAATCAAGCATTTTTAGTGTGTAGTGGATGGTACCATTCAGAAAGAACAGAAAGGTATCTTTAGGCTCAACTCACTTTCTTCTTTTTATTTTTTGATGTTTCCATGGCTAACCGCTAATCAAACTTCCGTGTTACTCTTTAATAAAGATACTTTACTCACTTACTCAGGGTTCTTGGGGAAACTGTATGAGTGACCTCTAAGCTTGATGGTTACGGTATCACTTCCTTATATAGTGGTGAAGGTTTAAAAGCAATTGTTATTTAAGATGCCTTGAGAAAAAAAGATGAAAATATTTGCAAAAATATGGCTAATTATAGCAAGTCATTATTCAATTGATGCTTGATAGACAACAAGGTTCAAGTATAGTAATATTTTGAAGAAAAATCATTCCTTTAAATCTCCTTGAAACTGTCTATTCCTGGTGAAATAAATACCTACATAAATATCTAGAATTGTCTATCAACAAAATTCAAAATTATTTACATATGTACAGTCGAAAATTCAGAAAAAAATTCAAGAACAAGGGGGGACTTCCCCATCTACTAAGGTCAATGCCTTGTCAATTGACATGACCTATAGAAAATCTTCTTTGGAAATGGGCATATGATAAATTTTGAGTCGATGTCCATTTACTACAAAGGATACTTTTCCATCATCAATTGTTTTGATTTCACAACTCCATTTTCATATACAGTGACTACCTCATAAGGACCCAACCACCAAGTGGTGAGTTTGCCTTTGAAAGTTTTAAATCGGTAGTCAAACAACAAATCCCAATCACCAAGTTAGAAGTGTTTCTTCTTAATAAACTTGTCATGCCACTTGCTCCTATGTTTTTGGACTAATATTGTTCATTGGATAGCATCTTGTATGATCTCATCCAACTCATTTAATTGTAGGGCTCATTGGTTCTGGGCCTCATCCAAGTTTAATCACAATTCTATGGCAATATGGAAGGTCCTCACTTGGAATTCTATTGGTATAAGTACTTGTTTCCCATACACTAGGTCATAAGGGGTATGCCCAGTGGTGTTTCTCCAGGTGGTCCGATATGCACACAAAGCCTATGGAAGCCTATCATCCCAATCTCGATGATGCAATTGAACAATATTTGTTAGGATAACTTCCAAAACTTTGTTTGTGGACTCTACCTGACCATTAGCTTGTGGGTGGTATGGAGAAGACTTGTAGTGCTTAATCCCATATTTATCTGTTAGTTCTCTCATCATCTTGGAAGTGAATTGAGTGCCTTGGTATGTAACAATTTCACGAGGAACATCGAAGTGGGTAAATATGTCTTCATAAATAAATTCGACAATGGATTTTTCTATAGCCCTAAATAGGGATTTTTCCTCCACCCACTTGGTGACATAATCTGTACAAACCAAAATATAAATTTTCTTACAAGACATGGGTGAAATTGGTCCTACAAAGTCAAGGGCCCATTTCTCGAAAGGTTCTATCATAACTTGGGCACGCAAGGGAATTTTTCCAGCTGACGTGGGTCTTCCTATTCTTTGAAAACTATCACAACTCCTCACATACTTGGTAGCATCCTTGAAAATGCTAGGCCAATAGTAACTTGAATGTAACACCTTATATGTTGTACTTTTCTCAGAAAAATGGCCACCACATGGTCCATCAGACAACTTCATAATATTTCTGGTATCTCGTCTTCTCGGACACATCTATGAATAATCAAATCAGGACCTGTACGAAAAAGGTCATGGCCAACCCAAGAGTAATTGGCACTTTGAGTTATAATTCTATGTTTTTCATGAGGTGACAAATGAGACGGTAACTTCCTAGTAGCCAAATAGTTTTCCATATCTGAAAACCATGTGGTTTTTACAGAAAGGGAAAAAAGGTGTTCGCCTGGGAAACTATCATCTACAGGAATATCATCATCCTCATTTTTTATTCATGAAATAAAATCAGCTACCAAATTCTCCTTTCCAGGTTGGTCAAGCATGGTCATATTAAACTCTTGCAATAGAAAGAGCCACCTAGTCACTCGTCCATTAGTTATGGGTTTATTCATGAGAAATCTAATGGAGGAATGATATGTGTGTGAAAATAATTTGTGACCTGTGATGTAGTGGCGAAACTTATTTATATCATGAACTACTACCAAGAATTCCTTCTCAGTAACTGCATATTTTAACTCAGCAGGGGACAAGTTCTTGCTCACAAAATAAATGGCATAGGGTTGCTTGTCTTCTTTCTACCCTAATACTCCTCTTATTGCAGTGTCGGAGGCATCAATGGATATATGAAATGGGAGAGCCCAATTGGGCCCTCTAAGAACTGGTGCCATAGACAACTTAGCTTCCAGGGTTTCAAAGGCAGTTTGACACTGCTCAGTCCAAACAATATCAACATCCTTTATTAACAATCCAAACATAGGTGCAACAATCTTTGTGAAATTTTCAATAAATCGTCGATAATATCCGGCATGTCCAAGAAAAATTCTCACCTATTTCTAAGTCTTGGGGGATGGAAGTCTAACGATGAACTCAATCTTAGCAGGATCAAATTTAATCCCTTAAAATGAAACGTGATGTCCTAGAACCACTCTTTCAGTTAACAACATTTTACATTTTTCATGACTTAAAGACAGGTTCATTTCTTGGCATCTGATAAGGACTTTTTCTAAGTTATCTAAGGCTTCCTGGTAATTATTTCCATATACTGTGAATTCATCCATGTATACCTCTACACAATCATGAATAATATCAACAAATATCCCTAGTACTTCTCGTTGAAATGTGGTAGGAGCATTACACAATCCAAATGGTAAGACCCTATAGGCATAGGTTCCCCAAGTACAAGTAAAGGTAGTCTTGTCCTGATCCTCGGGTGCTATGAGAATTTGATTGTACCCGCTATATCCATCTAAAAAGGAGAAATATTTCTTTGCAGACAGGGTATCCAAAACTTGGTCAATGAAAGGAAGGAGAAAATAATCCTTTAGAGTGGTCTTGTTAAGCTCCCGGAAATCAACAGAAATTCTCCATTTCTCGGTCACTTTCTTTGGAACCACTACAAGAGGGAATACCCATTTACTGTCATAGATGGGATAAATAAACCTGACATTTAATAACTTTTGGATCTCCTCTTTTACTATATCTTTGAGTGTTGGGTTCATCCTTCTCTGTGGTTTCCAAACAGGTGTTACTTCCCCTTGGGTATATATGCCATGAATGCATGTGTCAAGGTGTATACCCTTCATGTCATTGTATTCCCGGGTGAATGCCCCTAATTGTTTTTTAAGGATACTCACTAACTCCTTTTATTGGTATGCATTTAGTCTAGAGTTTATGTGTAGAAATTTCCCTGAACTAATCTCGTAGGGAATGGTATAAGATGTGGCAGACTCATCTATATTGAAGATAAAATATGTTGGAGACAAAACTGATGGGTCCAATTGTTCCTGAAATTCTTCCCCAAACATGTACTCAAATTGGGGGAAATATAGTGGAAAATCAACACACGTGATAGCAAAAATAAACTGGTTTATCACATTCTTCATTGTGTGCTCCTGAAGTGCCCATGAATGATCACATGGAAACACGGGTTCTTCCCAATCCTCATTCTCGTATGGAAATTCAAGCACCATAGATTCTCCATGATAGGTTCGGCTGGTGGATATATTTTGAGCTTTTGGATAGAGATTCCATTTGAGATGGTCATCTCCCCCTCTCTCCAGCCAATAAATGCATTGGTTGTGTCTAACCAAGGTATTCCCAAAATAATGGGATGGCCTTTGGTAGGGTCCTTTGAGTGGAAGACCAAAAATTAAATTGGGTACTCCCATGAGGCTAAATTAACTATGATATCATCCAAAATTCCTTTAGGTATAACCCTAGTCTTATCTGTTAATTCCAAAATGGTTGGGGTAGGCCTAAGAAGAGGTTTTAACTGTAATTCCTCCAAGGTAGTAAAAGTCATAACATTGATGGCTACCCCTAGGTCTATGAGAGTGTTCCCAATGGAAACCTCATTAATGGTTATGGTCACTACGGGGTTTCCTAGGTTCCCATATTTTTCTACCTCAGGCTGCTTTGATATGTACTCAAAAATTTCTCCTATCAAATGTATTGTTGGAGGATCCTTTTGCTTCCTTCCTAGCTTCTTAATACACATTTATTTGACCACCTTACTGTATATTGGAATATCCTTAATGGCTTGAAACAAGGTAATCTTGACACAAATATTCTTCAATTCATTCAAGATGTCAAATTTCGATTGGGTGGTAGGTTTCTCGATCACTTATCTTTCTGGATAAGGAGGGGCCTTCGTAATTTGTGAAGGTTCATTTTGGGGAAGCTTGGGTTCTTGGTCCTTAGGAATAATAACATCTTCCCACCTAGTGTCATTCGTGGTTTGTTTGGGGGTTTCCTCTTCTTCTTCTTCCTGGATGACTACTGAAGGTCTCTGCTTTAGTTGAATCTCCTGCAATGGAATAGGAGAAATAACATACGTCATGAAGGCTTGCATCTAAACATTGTGACGAGGTTGAGTGGGTTTATTATTGGGATTGGGAACTGGTTGTGCCAGAAATAATGTCGGTCTTGGGGAGCTTACATTCTGGTATTGTTGCAGTTGTTGTGGAATAGGAGGTAAAGGTGGTGGAACAAAACCTGGAAGAAGCTGCAGAATGTTTGGTGGAAACTGAGGGTAAGGATGGTTGGGAATAGGGACATGTGGATCTTGAGGGTTCCCTTGGTTATGCCCTTATCTCCATCCTTGAAGCCAAGGATGTTGGTACTGTGTAGACCATTTTTTCCAACTTGTTATGTTCCCCTGTTGTGGTTGTTGATAGTAGGGAAGAACTTGAGGTTGTGGATCCGGGTATGCAGGCTGATTCCTAGGCTGCCATGGCCTCCTAGATGCATAAGAGGATTCCCCATGATCCCCACTCCTATATATGGGTAACAAACTGGGAAATGATGGACATTTCTCAGTTGAGTGGTCTTATGTGCAGAAGCCACAAACTGAAATGTTATCTAATGGGAATTCTCTTAAGGAATGCTTCCTCCTACATCTTGGGAAAAATATGCTCATTGTTGCATTTTCCTCCTCCTGTTTCTTTTTAATATTTAGGTTGTCCAACTGGGAACCTATTGTTCTTAAGATATTTGTTTTGAAATTCTCTAAAAGGTTCCCTATCTCTACCCTTGTGATACCACCTGAACTGACTAGTTTTAAGTTTCTACTATAAGGATCTCAAACACTCTTCCCTGTTTTAGCTCTACTCCTTGAGTAATTCTTACACATTTCACAGATTTCGGAAAATGGTTTATGGGATATGTCACCGGATGCCATCAGGTTAAGTATCTATAGGTATTCCTCTGAAATTTCCTTAAGGAAAAGGGCCCTAACAACATCATCTGGAAGGTCATGGTATTTTGATTTCTGGGAGATATAAGAAAACCGTTCCATATAATCCTCGAGATTATCATCTTCTAACTGTTGGACTTTGAAAATATCATTACGAGACTCCTTGGTATTGCAGTAGTCTTGGTATTTCTTAAGAAATATATATTTCATGGCTTCCCAAGACCTAATACTGGCCTCTCCCAACCCCATGAACCATCTTAGTGAAGAGTCATTGAGGGTGGCAGGAAAGAGTTTTAGTTTATGGGCATATTGTAAGTAGTTGTAGCTCCTACACAAGATGTTGAACTCAAATAGGAAGGTATCCGGGTCTTCACTTCTTTTACTGTAAAAGGTGGGCAGTGCTGAGAGGGGACTATTTTTCATATTGACATTTGGTGTGGTGTCCAAAATTGGGAACCCGAAGGTAGTTTTAGTTTGGTTTCCAACTTCTTCTCCCTCCTCATGTCTTACATTTTCGTGATCCTCCTAGTCCTCCATATTGGTTTGGTTTCCAAAAAGAGAGTACCTATGTGGTTTTATCCTTGAAGAGAACAAAGTATCCCAAGGTTTTTGTCTAAGAAAGGTATCCCTTTGATGGGAAGGTCTTCTGATTGCTTGGATGTTTGGGACTCTACTCGATCTGGTTGAGATTATTGGTGCCAAAGTTTTTGTTTCAATTTTGGAAACAATTATGTTGGTTGAACTACCAAACAAAGTATTCACCTGTTCAGGGTCTATGATGTCTACAAATTTAGGATCTCCTTATGGTGGTAAGAAAACAAAGGTTGTGTTGGTTGGTTCTGCGGAAGGATCAAGTGGTCTTGCCTCTTGTCCCACTATTACTGATGCTTCAATTTCTTGTTCTATATTGCTCCCTATTTTAGTCTCTTCGGAGACTGCTTTAGCTCTTTGGGTTGAGCTAGTTCCTACTTTTCAGTACCAGTCTACGAAGTTTATGAGTGGAATGTTCCTTCCCCCGAAAAGGTCAAAAGGAAACTTGGTTGAAAGGTCTGATTTGAATTTAATGTATCTACCTTTTGGGTCCCTAGGTCTATTCATGAAAGAAAACAAAAAGAAAAACTACCATTAGGTTTGCGGGAACCTGCTATAACAGATGCACAAGTTCTTACCTCTCGTCTTAAATTTCCCCCGCCACCAAAATAATGATAAGGTTTAGAAATGATCTATCTCCTAACTATTTCCTACCTTAAGACAACTCCCTAACAATGGTGCCAAAAATGATGGGTGTTCTATATGCACTAAATCCCTCAATTAAATTGTCAACCCGGGGTAATTAAACTTATATTTGTAGCACTATATGTGCCAAGGCAGAAAATCTAGAGGAAGTATACTCTAACTAAGGAGATGGTCTATCTAAGGGCTAGTCTACTTAAGCAAATACTATCAATGAGAAAACCCTATCAAGAAACTTGAACTATCTACCCTAAGAAACTTTTAAACAATGGATCGATGGATTGTTCCTAAAGAAGCAAATGAAAGCCCTACTTTGAACAAGTTAATCTATTTAATCTAATGAACAAAAGCAAGCCATCTATTTAATCTATTCACCTCAATGAACAATAGCAACAATAAACTAATCTAATCAATATATTTAAATTAATGAGGATCAACAAGTAAACAAATAAGCAATCAAATAACTAACCTATGGAAACTTCTTCAGCAAGTAAACTAATAAGCAATCAAATAACTAACCTATGGAAACTTCTTCAACAAGTAAACTAATAAAAACTAGTCAACAGGTAACTAATCAAGCTATTAAGAAAAGTGAACTCTATTCTTAAGATGAAATCTATAATCACTTCTAATCTACAAAGGGAAATCTTAACCTATTGATTAAAATCATTATGACATGTGCAAATATTAATCAACAATTACTCTTAACCTACAATGACAAGAAACTTCAAATATAATGACGTAATCAACAATTACTCTTAATCTACAATAACAAGAAACCTCAAACATAATGATGATGATTATGTCTTCTGTGTCTTATGACATCACGATGGAATCTAACGATTAGTGATAACTCAAGAGGAATAATTTCAATATTAACTTATATGGAAAAATGGAAAGTACGAATCAGACAATCTAACGAGAGCTTAGCCATCATAGAAGAAATATCAACTATCCTGAAAATCCATGTGATCTTTCAATTTATGCATTAATCATCAACAATAAGAAAACACTATTCTACTTAATTCAAATGCAATCTTATGCTAAGGTAAGCAAATTCAGACAATTAAATACTTATAACTAAAACTTTATTCAAACTCAAACTTCTATGTAAAATTGCAATTTAATTCTAGAATGGCAGTTTCGTAAAATAAACTAAGCTAATCCTATTATTAACAATTCAAATTGCAAGTTAAAATGCGTATAAAAACATAATTTAAATTATAATTCTACCTTAACATACTACAGGAAAATTGATAAGCAAACTAAATAAGAAAACTAGATAAGAAGATGAAGAATTAAAATCAAAGCTAGCATCTATTCATCCATCGAAACTTTGCCAAAGAAACTCTATTCTCTGTATTAACTCAATACTATGTTTTAACTATTCTATTTCAACCTGCATAAATTCAAACTAGCATTCAATCATTCAACAAGGTCAGTAGCTAATCTTGCAAACTATTTACTAATTAATTAAAAAGACACAACATATTAACAACTATCCTTTACAAGAAACCTGCAAAAAGGAAATTGAAACAATTAAGTTATGAACAACAAACACATAGCATATGAAATGATAAAAACACATATAATAGGAAATGGAAGAAATGACAATTTCACAACTCCAATACACAAGCTAACTATCTAAATATTCACCCAGACCACTAGTGGGCCCCCCAGTAGGTCGTGGCTACTCCTTAACAGTGAATCACGAGCTAAATCAACATGATGTTGGCATTTAAATTAAAAATGCAATCTTGCACAAGTTTTATAAAAATGTCTTGAGTTACATAGCAAAAACAATTCTAGCTTCACAATTCTTAACCTCTCTGTTTGACCACTACTATGGTATTTATAACAGTTACAATTCAAGAGGTCGACCTCCTCTAAAAACAACAAATTACATTAAATGCACTATAATTTCTTGTGGCTTCTAGAAACCAAACGAGACACTCAACACTCAACATAACAACTCAATCTAAGATGTCAAGAGCTCAGTAACTGGAGGCCACGAGCGTGAGAAAAATCCATGTCGCCAATTCACCCAGCACAGGCCGTCAATGTAACAACCGCCAACTTGCCCACGTTTTTAGTGCTGGATGCAGTGTTGGATGAAGTATCGGACGCAGTGTCGGATGGAGTACCAGACGACCTACTGGATGGAAAAATGCCATGCGATTTTTCCCTGTGACACACATATCACGCATTAGCTTCTTTTAATCATTAAATCAAGCTATATTAAACTCAAAATCATCACAAAACATCAATTACACGTACCTGGAATAAGCTATTATGATTTTCTATGAAATCCTTCAAAACTTCTTCAGAATGGTTATTAATGCATACATATCGATAAAAAAGGATTCAATCAACATCATTAAACAACCAAATCATGAGTCCAATAATATTCACCATGTATTGGCCAAAATAACTCACTACATAAGTTAAATTAGGTTATGTGCATACATTAATATTACATGTTAATTTTTTATAAGAACATAGAATGTATGATACCTTATATATATTACTTTTTATATATCATGGATATATAAATTCAAGGAATGTGAAATGGTAAATGTTTGTGTGGTAAATGTGAAGAAGGGTGGAACCCACATCCCCACAAGAACAACGTTAAAGGGCATCCCCAACACCTCTTTGAGAAATGAGTGTGTCCACTCTCATCCTACCATGTGTTTTATCTACAATGAAATTTTGTCAAGGATTGCTAATCACTAAACTATAAAAAAAACATATGATCAAAAGGAAAGGTTCCCTCCAAATTCCAACCGTGATTCTAATAACACTTGTATATGGAATAATATGTTTTTATTAATATTTCCTTGTTCAAACTTAGTACATAGGTCAATATGCCCCAAATTTGAAGCCTCACCACACGCTTACTAATTGACAAGTTCTTGTATAATTTTGTCATCACATAGTTCTAACTTCATAACATTTTTAATGATTAATCTTCACATCCATTGTAAATAATACACATTAGTTAAATTAAATTAAACTTCATTACTCAAAGTTACATGCTCTTAATGGTGTTGTTTTAAAAAACCAATAGCTAAAATAGATGACAAAAAGACAAATACTACTATAAGGAGAACACTTTCTAGCGGAGGTTTTTAGTGTTACAAGATTTGGAAAAAAAAAAAAAAACAAACCTCCTCTACAACCTCCGTGACAACCTTTGCTATTTGAAGCAGAGGTTTTAACAGATGTTCCATATAACTGAAATTTTTTGGGTGGGTGGAAGTTGTAGTGGAGTTTTTATTTTTCGATGCTTTTATTGTTAAAGTGCACCAGTGCGTACGTACAAATTAAAAGACATCGGTGCTTTTATATAGTGCACATCGAACTCTCCTTTTTTGTTGTATGTAATATTGATGCTCTTATAATTGTTACACAATGGTTCTGCATTGTTTGTGATGCTTTCTAAGTTAGTTAACACATCAGTGCTTTTACATGTTATGTATACCTTGGTGCTTGTATAATTCATGTGTCCTAGTGTGTGTATTACTCTATGCATCGAAGGATAGTGAAATTTCAAATATTTTGGATGAGATGTCGGTGCTATTATTTGTTACAAAGTACCAATGCATATATTAGATTAAATGCATCGGTGGATATATTATATTAAAAGAAATAGTGTGTATAGTATATTTAAAGCACCCGTCCATATTATAAACATGAACACCGTGAAGCAATAAATATAATCACATGTTATATCATTTAAGGAATGATGTTTTTTCTCGATATTTGACATCAATGCTTAAATATAATTAATAGACACAGGTACGTATAAATCCTTAATAGACATTGATTTTTATATTACGATACACACCGTTGATTGAGTTCATAAAAGTACAATGCGTTGATATGCATATATTTTAATTAATTGTCTTTTTACAAAACTTCAATTAATCATCTCAAAATCAAATATTTTTTATAATTTTATTATTGCATTTTGATATAATCATTGCATTAATGTGTTATCCAATAGATTACACCTCTTTTATTTGTAACAATTTAAATCATTCACATATTAATTAATCAACAACACAACATTTGACAATGCAATAAAATAAGAAACCCATTTTATTGTATATGAATAAGAGACCCATGGTTAGACAAAATGGGACAACATAAAGGTCCACAATAATCAAGATACAACCAACATGTAATTTTTACACTTGTAGGTAACATGTCTTCATGCAATTGGGACAATATATCGAGTACATTAAACAAAATCCTTGATTTTCATAGGCAAATATTTCAAAACATACAACTTGCAATAACAATCAATTTTATTGATTGACATTCATCACTTGAATTGTTGTCATCGCTCGAGTTGCATGTATGCCTCATTTCTTCATCACTTGTAGGAAATATTGTCCTTTGGTTATTTAACCTAATGTCTTATTGATAAAAAAAAATTATGTTCATCCTCTTCACATTCCATCTACAAACATAGAAATAAAGTGTAATAAATATATCTACATTTATATATATATAGTAGAATATACATGATTGTATAAAAAAAAACGTACTATAGAAGTGAGTGTTTCATAATCAATACATATTCTTTCGGATCCATGTTGCATGTCATCTTTCAAAATATCTTATGTTGGTTTCTCTCCATACTATATTTCTTGCATGTTTAATACGCCATGACAAAGCGCAGCTGATATAATTAATATAAAGGTTTCTTGTTGTTCCATTAATTATAAAATGAGGGAAGCTAAACAACATAACTACTTAAAAATTGTTCACTTAAACCTTGACACTTGAACATATATTCACAACCCATACTTAGCACAATGTCAAACAATTCTTTAGTTGGTTCTTCTTTGTATGTTAGCACATATTAGAAGACATTCATGGATGAGTGTAAATTAATTATTTAAATATTAAGATCACAACAAATATGAAATCTTAAGCAAGGTCGAAAACACAAGTACTTACAAAATTTGCGATGAACCCTTTTTTTCTTCGTCGTCCTTCCTTATGTGTTGAATGGGTTCCATTTTTTTTCTTTTCTACAACAAAACAATTGAAAATTAGTGTTTTTTGCAATACTTAAATTCAATGTACATAAAAGAATAAATAAGTGATTGCATACCTCTGATGCACATTGTTGTTGGGATGGCTCCTCCTATGATGTAATAATGTTCCTTTCTTCTACCATCTCCTTGTACGCTTTTTTGGACATCCATACATGCATGTATTGGTTTTCCCCTTGTTTGTCCCTTTGAATGTTCATAATCTCCCTAAAAAAATAAAATCTAGGAATCATCAGATATAAAATTTATGTTTTTTACAATAGAATATACCAATGTGTATAGTAAATAAGTACACATCGGTGCGTATAGTAAATAAGTATGCATCGATGCGTTACACATATGTATATGCACTTGTGCATTACACATATGTATACATACCAGTTTATGATAACATTGTGCTTGTGAAATCAAAAATGTTTTACAAACTATTGTAATCATGCAGTACTTTATAAATTAATAAACACACCGGTGAATAAGTATTGTTAATTTCTTGAAGCTAGAGTGTAGCAATGGCGATTCCTCTGCTGAATAAGAATATTGTGAAGAAGCACATCAAGAAGTTCATAAGGCCTCAGAACAATCGTCGTATCTGTGTTAAGGAGATTGTACCGGCTGTAGTAGAGAACGGCAAGGGAAATGGCACGGCGGCCAAGCTGCTGACGTTCTCTACCCTAAAACCCCATTTGATTATGGAGGCACCACATGCTGCAAACGCCATAATATTCTACAAGAGCGTGTTTGGGGCCGAAGAAATTGTGAAGTCTCACCACTCTAAGCGTAAGGCTGACCAAGAGCTCCCTCTCATCCTTCACGCCCATTTGAAGTTCGGTTCTGCAGAGTTTATGGTCTGTGACGAAGCCGAGGAGGTCAGGGAAGAACTAGCAGCCGGCACAGAGGAAACTGAGGAGGACGGCTCCAACTCATTCTCTGGCGAGAGCGAACCAGCGATTTGGGACCAGATCAATGTTGAGAATAGGTGGAGGGTGCAGCAAGTACTAAACCCTATCCGCTGCTACCTCCTTGACCTAAAGATTGGAAGCCATTCAAATAGCAGAGACCTCAGGGTTCTTCGGCTCTTGGGGGATTCTCCACCTTCGCTCTGGTGTAGAAAAATAGTTAAGAGGAATGCAAGAGCGAGGTTTCATTCGGAATATTGTGGCAAGACTAGCTTTGAGACTACGGCAAGATTCCCCCTTTTTATAAAGACCATTGTCGGATCTTCTCTCTGCTTGCAGGCTCAAGACTCAGATTCCATTTTTGAACTCAAAACCCAAATCCACCAAGCTACAGGTACTTCGCCTGGATTCCAACGACTAATCTTCGAAGGACGACAGCTTGGAGATGGCTCTCTGCTATGGGACTACGGAAATCTAAAAAATGCAACCATTTCTCTCACTTCTCGGTTGCGTGGAGGAGTGCCTTCAACCACTCATCCAAGCTCTTACAAGCAGGTCGTGAAATCGGGAACTTCTGCTCCTTCGGGGTTCAAGGTTGAAGCTTCAAAAGTAAAGGAGCCCTTTGGATCTTCCTTCATTGTGGAGCAGTGCGCAGAACCTCCAATAGCAGAATTCGAAGATCCCCAAGTCTATGGCTATGCCTTTCTCTACCAGGCCAAAGCCCTCATTTTCTGCTTCAACAGACTTTGGCCCTCGTCCCCTGTGCTAAAGGAATGGATTAACAAGACATGGTCAGAGGGTCATGAGTTGTTCTTCTGCTCCAAGGGGTTCTTCATCGTCAACTTCTCCATAGAAGCCGAATGTCAATGCGTGCTAGACCAAGGTCCTTGGTTCTAGGGTAGATCTGGACTCTCCATCCAGCGAAGGTTCACAAAATTAAATCCACTGACCATGCCAGCCATGACTACACTAGTCTGGGTAAGACTACCCAATCTACCCCTGCATTTCTATTCTTCATCTTTTTTACCCATAC
The DNA here is from genome assembly GCA_010110895.2 of Picea sitchensis. Classification (NCBI taxonomy): domain Eukaryota; kingdom Viridiplantae; phylum Streptophyta; class Pinopsida; order Pinales; family Pinaceae; genus Picea; species Picea sitchensis. The sequence continues at coordinate 21,230 of SNQJ01S0050366.1, read as the reverse complement.
TGGGAAATGCATTGGGTAGATTTATCAAGATAGACACAGACAGAATAGCGAAAGGATTCGTCACTTTCACTTGCATATGTGTTGAAATTGACCTCAGTCAAGGGCTTCCATATAGGATTCTTATAGACTGGGGGGACGAAGATCCTTTCATACAGATGGTCGATTATGAGAACACCGCCTTCAGATGTCGCTCCTGTCAGCAAACAAGGCACCTCCAGGAAACTTGTCCTCTTTCCCCCATCCCTACCTCAACTTCGGGAGCATGGAAAAGAACCAACGGTTGGCAAGGACCAAAATCTCACAAAAGCCACCCGAACCCTTCCTCCGACAACAAGCAACATCACAAAGATTCTCCAACTCCTACGCCTTCCTCAATGCCTTCACAGGCCCCAAATTTTGCTCAGCAGCCAACTATTGACCCAAAACACCAGCCTGCATCCTCGACACAAAATCCTGCAGACTCAGAAGTCATGATTCCAACTCCCGCAGTTAAGTCCTTGCACCCACCTCACGAAAAGGGGGAAACGATTGACACAATAATGATCACAGTGTCACTCTCAGGAACTCAGAAGCGACCTCATGAATCAGACAACTCAGACAGTGACAAAGAAGCACCCTTGAATTCAGTAGCTCAAGATTATGGCACTTCCTTAGACCATCTGGCTTTGGTGGTAAAAGCTGCTGAGCCTACCAGCTCCTCTGGTTGGATTGATGTTCGTAAAAAAAAAGGTAGAAAGGATCCTCCCCAACCAACACAATGATCCGGTCCTTTCTCCTTATATTGTAATGTTTCATCTTGCTTTTCCCACACGCTCTATGGGGCTCTCTTTTAGCATAGGCTAGTTTCAAATGATCCCATGTTCTCTTGCTGAGGGGTCTTCTCCCTTCAGCAAATCAATGTATCACTTTGCACTTTTTCATGGATTGAATAGAAGGATTCTCCCCCTTTCTTACTTAAAAAAAAAGTATTGTTAATTTCATATTGTCGAATGTCTAACCATGAACAAATTTAAAACATGATGGTTTCCATATAAAAAAAATATTACTTCCATTTTAAATTAAGCGGTGATTTTTATCTGATAAAACACATCGGTGCTCTCTATCTATAAAATGCACATTACTGACAACGAAGACATTTTTCAAAAAATATTATTTTTATTTCAAATTCAATAGTGTGTTCGATGTGCATATGGGCACCGATGCTCTATATTGGTATATTGTGCATAAAAAATAGTGAAGTCATTTTTTAAAGAAAAAGAAATGACAAAGACATGTCAGTTTGGGATCCAATGCAATCAATCTTCCTATTGCAATGGATACCAAATCCTCCATACATAAGTAAACAAACCCTATAAAAATTTGTTGCTTAAAAAAATCATTGTGAAATATAAAGAATGAAAACAAGAGAAACAACAAGGAAGTTAGGGCTTCCAATACCGAAAGTAACTATAAAACCCTTTTATTTTTTTGGGAATGCACTAAAAATTTGTTGAATCAAATGGAGAAAAGATTAATACGATCAATAGAATGAAATCATATACCTGAAATTTCTCCTCTGCGGATTCCTATGTGACCTACATTGATCCCTTTCAAATTTGGCTCTTCAAAAACATCCACCCACTCTGAAAACTTTGTTGATAAATATCTCTTGCATAAATATCCCCTCTAAAATTTGGCAAACGAATGAACGAATGAATAGGGTTTTCATTTATAAACACATAAATTTAGATAAAATGAAATTCCCACTCATTTTTCCATTGTATGTTTCGATGTATTGATGATAAATGTGTGCACTATTTTTTTTCATAACTTACTTTTTACGGTGTGCTATACATTAATAAACACACCGGTGTGCTATACATTACTAAACACAATGGTGCAGTATATACGAACAACACACCAATAAATTAAATTCAAATGTAAACCACTGCATACAAATGAACACGTTATTTTTTTGTAACTTTGGTAGTTGGTGCGCTAGCACCAGTGTGGTTCATAAGTAATAATGCATCGACAAACAATTTAATTAAAAAAGTGCAAATGCAAACCTCCACATTTAGAAATTATGGAAGTTTTTCTTTGTGTAGGATATAACAGAGGCCACTCTTTGGTGCTTATCATAGCTCGTCACAACGGTGCGGTTGTTGTGTGGATACGCATCGAGGTGTCATAATATAATTAGGCACACCGTTAAATTTTAAAAGTCATTCGAAATTATGTTTGAAGTAATATTGTTCTATGTTTCCCAAGATGATGGTTTTAACTCAAATGCAATATATATATAATATCAAATGGCCAATTCTTCAAATTCTAGTTCATTCCATATCAATGCAAGTCTTTCAAGATCTCTCCCACTGATAGTAGTAAGTATAGATTTTATTTATAATTCATTTATCTCATTGAATTTATGTTATGTATGTAGGTGTAGTTGAATAATTGTTCATTGAATTTTGCAGGATCAATATTTAGGATCAAGTCTGGATGCATAAGATATTCTAGTAGTCCTAAAACTATGCAAGCTCTTATCAAGAGAAATATATTACAAACAAATGTTTGATGAAAATGGACAATTACTTTACCCTACCAATCATAACATGCCATCTTCCAGCAACCATCCTTGATCAACGACATTGCACCGTGAATTGGATATCTTTTATGTAGACACCCCTTGGGGCATAAGAAAATGATGATTGAGTAATTGTATTTTTAGATTTTCAATAGAACTAATGTAAATTTATTTCTTAATCTGACATTTGTTTTATAAAGTGTTTGGTTGCATGTTTATTATTGGGAAAAAAAAAATCATGCTTCTAATAAATGTTTGGTATAATGTTTGAACATATTTAATGCATTTTGTTATTAATATTATCGATGTAATGTTCAATATTTTTACAATCAGGACTCTGACAACGAGGGACCTTTTTACCATCTACCATTGCACCCCACTATGATGTCAAGTCACGAGCTTGTTTTTAAATGAGCACAACTCAAAGAGGAAGCATACCAAGAATGGTTGAATCAACCACCTATTCAATTCCCACTATGTCTCAAGTCACCAATTCAAAACTTCTACAATAACACTAGTTCCTTACATGTTGGGGACAAAGGAAATGATATAGAGATTGGTATGGATTATTTCTTACGTGATACCAAATCTATGGAGGGAATGTTGTTACATGCATTCCAACAAAATGAACTAGGGATGGCGCTGATGTCATAGATACCTTCTTCGAAAGTCTGAAATCCGCTTCCACCGCCCCTCTCTTTAGTCAACAAGGGTCAAGAACTACCCAACTAGGGACAACAAGGTTAATGCAGAACTTGAAATCAATGTATGGTATGTCATACACATGTTTCTCGACACTTTTGAGGTAACTAACCATTAAGTCCCCTGATTTTTTAAGGAATCCTATCACACAATGAAGGAAGAGAATGGTTTATTTTATTCAGGATTAATGATAGTGTACATTTATATTTCCCAATAATTGTAGGTTACTCAAAGATAAGCTACTTTTTAGTGATAATATATTTCTTGATAGTTGTGCAAAGGAAAAGAAAATGTTGAAAATGTTGGGTGTTGAGTCCATACATACCACACATGTCTGAATGATTGTATTCTATTTAGAAATGAATATGCGGACAAAGAGATATGTCTAGAATGTGGGCATGATAGGTACCATACATAAATAAATAAACAAGGATAAGACACATGGTCCTCATAATATTTTGAGGCACATGCTTATAATTCCAAGGTTCGATTCAAAGGCTCTTTCATTGAAAACAATTAGTCGTGTTGTGGGGGTGGCATGCCTCACATAGAATTGAGCTAGGATTTATGTGAATCCCAGTAGATTCAATAGACATGAAGCATATAGAAGATACATAGCTTGATAAATTCAAGGATGAATTACGGAGTCAACAATTAAGCATAGTCATGGATGGAGTTAACTTGTATTCCCTCCAAAACACTAACTATTATGTTTGGCCAGAGGTGGTGATCAATAAAAATAAACCCCCATGGTTTTCCATGAAGAATGAACATCTTATGTTGGATCTTATAATCCCAGGTAGAAGACAAGTGAATATAATGTATGTCTACATCCAACCAATGATTTATGAATTGAAGCAATTATGGGAAGGGATACATGTATATGATGTATCAAAACCCATCCCAATGGAGAGGTATTTTACGTTATATGGCATATGTGTGTACACCATGCACGATTATCCAAGACTAGGAATTTACTCTTGTAAGCATGTTGATGGATTTGTTTATATTTGTAATTTTATTTGGCATACTTAATTTGGTGCAACTATATTTTTGACACTAACGTGCTCTGTATAAACTAACATTGTAGGTATTATAAAAAAAAGCGTATCATGGATGTAAATGTTGTGGACCTTCTATAAAGACTAGGTGGTCCAAACACCTCTAAAAACCGTTGTACAACTGTTGAAGGGTATTCCTCCCAGAAGAACACCCTTATAGAAGAGTTGCATATGCTTTCAATGGTAAACTAGAGAGAATCCAATGACCTAAAATAATGAAACCAACATATTTGATTAGGGCATATGACACAAAGAAGGAGAAGGAAATGGTAGACTTGTTTGATTCAAATGAGAAACCTATGTTCGACGATCCTGAATTTTTTGACACCTATGTTGAGAAAATTCCCATTGGGATGAAAATGAAATATGTATTTTACGATCTTCCATATTAGGAGCATCTAAAGATTGGCCACTTAATAGATCCAATGTATATATTCAAAAATATTTTGTCTTCTTTATGGAGTCACATATCATAGAATAAAAGCAACCCATTGGTTGTTAGGAGAGATTTTATTGCTTCAAATATGAAAATCATACATTGGCCAAGAAAAGAACCTAAAGGAGAGTTTGGTCCCTCGTGGTCTTTTAAATAAGGTGATTTCCCATATATATTGAAGAAACATAGTTTTTCTATGGCAAAGGATGTTATATTGGGTGTGAAGGCACCTTCTTTATATGGGTCGGCTCTACGACATTGCTTCAATGTAGAAGGGAATTTATTGGGGTTGAAATCACATGACCATATGAACCTTCTAGGGGTATGTATGTTGAATAGATGATTCTTCTTCTATATTTTCGATACAAATATGCTATGAGACATGATCCAAGTTCTAAACATATTTTTGAGACATGATCTAAGATCCAAGATCTAAATTTGTTGGATGGGGATTTGTGGTTTATACTGATACATGATCCAAGATCCAAGATCTAAATTTGTTGGATGGGGATTTATGGTTTATACTGATACATGATCCAAGATATAAACATATTTTTTAGAACAACAATGTTATCACAATGTTATAATGCAAAGCAAGGAAGATAATTGGGGTGATGGAAACGAAGACTGATATGTAAATGATTTGTTTCGACATTTATATTGTGGATGTGTCATTTTAATGGTATCTATAATGGACAATTATGTTTTTTTCTTCTTCATTTTATAATGTTGGATATGAAAAGTTAACAACCATTTACAAGCACCATATTGAAAGTACATTAATTAGTGCAAGCATAATATGTGGAAGCAATCATGGAGGGGGTCTATGGTATCTAATATGGAACTACAGGGTCGAGGTTTCAACCTCTTTTTTCACCCCTTTTCTTGTAGAATGGATGTCTATGGACTGTTTCATTTCGATAAGGGGATCAAAATCTTAGAACATAGGAGTTTAGTGGTGAACGAAAGAGGGAGACCGTTTGGATCTTGTTTATAGCATCCTGGTTTATTGATGAAGGCACATGTAGATGTAAGAAGTGGATATCGAGTCAATTAATTATGAGGACATACTGAGTAAAGACCATGATTTTTGACCGCAATCATATTTTTACACCGGGCCTTTTTCATATGGCTCTTGAGATTTGTACTATGCAAGGACATTTTTTGGGAGTACTTGATAAGAGTTGGGAGTTAATCCAAAGGTCTCAAGATATGTCTTGGCATGTGCCGCAGGGGTTAACATAGTTTAGGTGATTGAAGGATGCATTCATTCTTCAATTCTCATTCCTTTGCTCCTACTCTTTTGATTCTTGTTTCGAAATGCCTGGTCTCGACAGGAGAAGTGGGTAAGGAAGAGGTTATTTGTGGAGCTAAATTGCACAATGGAAACAATGAATGGGGGGGAGTAGAAGGAGGTGTATGAGTGAGTGGCCTAGAAAGGTAGAAATGGAAGTTGGAAGGGAAATAATGCTAATAAACATCTCCATTTTGGTTGGGAATACTTTGTTTGGGTATTTCAGTGGAAAAATGGTCAAAGACATATTTTTATCTAGGTAGACGGAACTGAATTGGTTTCATGTTTTGGGTTATTTTTCTATATTGTTGAAATATTGTAACTGCAAAGAGTATTCTATTTATTATTGATGTATTATTCATTATATAAATCCCTTTTTGTGGATTGATCATGTCGAGTATTGTAAAGGACCAAATCCCCTTTGGCAGATTGGTCAAGCCCTAATTGTAATAGGCTAAATGAGAATTTGGCCCCTAGAATATATTAAAGTGGTTATAACCACCCATAATGAGAAGTCGACCCTGCCAGTGAAAAGACACCTCAGTTCAGCGTCTGCCAGATTGTATAAATAAGAGAGGCTAGCGCCTCATTTTCTCACTCACTCACTTGTTCATCAAAGCGCAAATTTGGAGTTGCAGTTGGAGAAGAAGGAAGATACATAGAGGTTCATTCTTGAGAGAGGACATTCTATATTGTTTGTTTTATTCTCTTGGCATTGTATTGGATATCTATATTAAGGAAGTTTTTGATGGGTTTTCCCCCCATGAGGGTTTCCCAGGATAAATGATGTGTCTCTTGTGATTATTTATTTCTCAGTGATCCTATCTATGCTATGGTTATCTAGTAAATTGAAAAGAAACATAATAATATCTTAAACCTTAACATGGTATCAGAGCTAAGATGAAGAGAGCATCTTTCACAAGAAGAAGAAAAACGTCATTATTGTGATACATGAAAATTAGGGATTTTTATTGAAGAATGTTTTCATCCTCAAAGTCGTCTAGGAAAGTGTGCCCTAGCCCAAGGAACTCTTTGGCACCTTCAACACACCTTTTCAGTGGGTATATCTCTCAAAAATTGAAACCCTAGTTTTCACAAAGTACTAGAAAACCAGAAGTACTAGAGTACTAGAAAACCAGAAGTACAAAAAGTACCAAAAAACTAGAAGTACCAGAAAACTAGAAGCATAAGTCTAGAAATCCACTGATCAAGTTTGAGGGGGTAAAATTTGGATTTTCAGAAATATGACTACACCAGCTTACTCGCCTCAGCTCAGCACATCTATCCCTTGGATCAGAATTTCAAAACTTGAAGTTTGCAAAATTAGGGTTTCCTCATAAAACCCTAAGTTGCAGTTGCAGTTGCAGTTTCAGAATCAACTGCAGTACCAGTTGCAGTCACCCTTGAATTTTTAAAAAGGGTTGGTAATTATTATCGTTGCTACCAGATGGTGCCACTACCTGCAAATGCTATCTGAGGTATGTACTCACATATGTTTAAATTGTTAATATTTAAAGGGTATTTGTAGGAGAAGGGATCTCTTACCATAGATCCAGAAGGATCTCAAGATCCAACACATTCAGAGGAATAATGCAACCCAAGTTTGATTATTCTGATATGCATCTATTTATTATGACATTATTGCATGTTGAAGCTATGATCATCATACTAATCTTTGGTCAAAATTAAATTCAAGGTATTAGATGGATTAAATTTGAGATCATAGAGTTTACCCTCTAACCCAACCTTCTATCAAGATAGCATATTGTCTTAGTACAGATGACATGTTGAAGAAATCACTCGTCATCTTGAGTGAAGGAGAGTTGGAAGAAAAGCAACACACTCATTCTTGAGGAAAAGGCTCCAGGTTCCAGGTTTGATTAATTAAGTCGATAAGATTCAAAGTTGCACATGACAAGTTGATAAATACCCCTTTACAAGTAAACACTATAGTTAAGATAACAGTCTTTGAAAATTATTATAATTGGTAGCATGTGAGCATATTGAGATAAATTCTTAATGTAATCATTTCCTTGATACAACTAACATCTCCTCTAGGAGAAACCTCTTGTGTTAGTTCCAGGTTGCCATGGAGTAATGTTTGATCAAAACACTATAAGAGTGTTGACCTCATTTCATATTGTATTTCTTACTTTTGATCTCTTCCTCAGACAGGTCACAAGTGATAGCTCTAAATGAGATATTGTGATGATTATTCATGCTATTATTATCAAAAGAGTATTATTCTTGCTTTATGTTTTATCGACCATGTTTCAGGTCACAGGTAATAACCCTGAGGAAGCTATAGTGAAGGTTGTTGAAGGCAACATATTATATGAGACATGAAGCACACTATGTACATGACCAAATACACTCATGCACCAAAGAAGATGAAGAAGAAACTATCTCTTGAGATTTAGAGTATCTCATATGAAGATTGATTGTAAGGAGCAGAAGGATCCAAAGATGACCGAACATTAGAACAAGATATCACAATTGAATTGTTCAGAGATTAATGAAGCCACCTTGATGGGAAGAAAAACTCGTTTGAATCCTGACTCAGTCTTTCATATTTAGACTTGGTATTCAACACCAAGTATACCCTGTAAGAGATGATGAAGTCCTTGTAGACTCAAAAGAAATCAAGGACAAGCCTAATCTCATAAAAGATCAGATGAAAAGACAACTTCCAGGACTGGAAGACAGATGTCGTGAGAAGACTAGATCATAACTTCAGATATCCCTAGGAGATATGAAATCTCCTGGAAGATTCCCTTGTTTCGGTGACAAAGAAGCAAGCCAGTCAGAAAGACTAGGATATGGATTCTTTTGTGAGACTAGAAGAGAAGTTAGTATTGACTTCCAATATTGATCTATACAGATCAAGCTTGTTGCATATGAACAAAGCCTGATGTGTGTCTAGAGGATTCTCCCAGCAAAAGGGAGAAGACTATGATGAGACACTTACTCCAGTAATTGAAGAAATAGTTCCAACATTTATGAAGACAACCAGAACAACCCTGATTCATATATAGTATGAGATGCAGGGGGAGAAATCCCCATATTTAAAATTGAGTGGTAGTTGGTGCAGAACATTAGTTGATTCATGGAGACATGACTACAATAAAATATAGAGTCACCTCCCATAAAGAAGAAGAGCTACCTTTAGTATCAGTTATTGAGCCACTCTCAGTTTTAGATGAAGTTGTTGTCGTGATGAAGTAAAGGAGTTACTCATAGATTTCAATAGCCACAGTGAGAATGGAGCAATCATTCTCAAGCTTCAGAAAAGTTGTAGGTGTAGAGTCCCAGTTCCAGAAGGAACAATTGTAGAAAGAGGAGAGGACATACTCTCAGGAAGTGAGACAGATAGTGCCTTACAAAGAGCACATAGAGCTAACACATGATTGTGCAGATTGAGTTACAGTTGAGCAAGTGTACCAGATTGGTACAATGTAATGAGAAAAATTGATTTGAAGACTGAAAACAGGAAGACTCATGTCTGCAAGTTGAATAAGGCTCTGTACAGATTGAAACAAGCTCCTAGAGCTTGGTATGGAAGGATAGATAGTTTTCTAACGAGCTTGGGCTTTATCAAGAGTAAAGTTGATTCTAACCTTTATCTCAAGGTTATGAATGATTAGCCAATGATGTTACTACTATATGAAGATGATGTATTCTTAACAAAGATGAAGAAAATCTCATCACATATTGCAGAAGAAGCTCTCTACAGAGTTTGATGGAAGACCTAAATGCATTATCTCTAAGGTCTTGAAGTTTGGCAGAGCACAGAGAAGATATTCCTTAACCAAGGGAAGTATGCAATTAAAATGAAGAGGGTTGACATGTTGAAATGTAAATCCATGTACACACCCATGGAAATGAAGTTGAAGCTCCTGGTAGATACCTTGTCAGAATTGGTTGACGCTACTCTGTACAGATGGATTATTGGTTCAGTGATGTATTTGATGAATACCAGACTAGATATATGTTTTTCCTTGAGTTAGTATCTAGTAGAACCCAGACGTGTTCACATTGTTGCTGCAAAACATATGATGAGATACCTTAAGGGTAAATTAGATTTTGGTCTCTATTATACTAGAGATCATGACTTCAGACTAAGTGGCTACACCGATTCGGATTGAGCTAGAAGTGATTTTGATAAAAAGAGCACTTCAAGATGTTGTTTCAGTCTGAGGTCAGCCATGACTTCATGGAAAAGTAGGGAGAAATTTAGCATAGATCCAAGCACGACAGAAGTGGAATAAATTGTCGCATGTTCCACCAGTTGTGAAGCCATATGGCTTCGGATGTTGTTGACAGATCTATTTGATCTAGAGATAGAAGCCACTGTGATCCTATGTGATAACCAGAGTTGTATGGAGACAATGTGTTTTATGATGACTTGAAGAACATAGAGATCTGGTATCTCTTCATTTGTGATATGTTGCAGAGAGGAGCCATAAAGCTCCAGTATGTTAGCATGGATAAACATGTTATTGATGTGTTGACCAAACCTCTATCTCGTGTAAAGTTTGAGCACTTTCAGGATAAGCTTGGTGTAGTCTAAAAGAACCTCCCTCAAAAAGGGGAGTAGTGTTGTTGTGATGCCAGCTTCATTGTTGTGATGTCAGCTTCATGTTGATGATATTCCATCCTCGTGTTGTGTAGATGTGACAACTTAATTGTTGTGATTCCAGCTTCATGTTGATGATATTCCAACCTCGTGCTATGTAGATGTGTTAGCTTAATTGTTGTGATGCCAACCTCGTGTTGTCATGCCAACCTCGTGTTGATCATGTGTCAGCCTCGTGCTATGATGATGTGCCAGCTTCATGCTGTGATGATGTGCCAACCTCATGCTATGATGATGTGTTTCTAGCTTCGTGTTGTGATGCCATCCTCATGCTAAAGACTCTCAACCCAATGTTGATGTTGATGATGCTCCACCTTTTTGCTTTGTTGTTGTTGTTATTGATGATGATGATGTATTAGTGTTATACTAATCCATGTTGATGCAGATGTTGATGATGCCACTTTAGCTTCTTTTTGAAGAAGAAGATGATGATGATGATGTTATTTCATCTTTAATGTTGAATATGATGATGTTACTTTAGCCTCATGCTAAAGATGTTGATGATATTCCTTTAGCCTCATGCTATAGAAGATGACGATGTTACTTCACCCTCATGCTGATGAGGATAATGATGCTACTCCAGCTCCATGATGAGAATAATGATGATGAGAAAAACTTCCGATGATTTATAGATATGCTAGTGAGTGTTCCAAGATGTTGTTGATGTTGTTTCTCTCTCTCGCTCGCCTGATGTTGATGTAGAATAACCTTCTTTTTAAGGGGGAGTGTTGAAATATTGTAACTTCAAAGAGTATTATATTTATTATTGATATATTATTCATTAGATCAATCCCCTTTTCTGGATTGATCATATCGGGTATTGTAAAGGAACAAATCCCCTTTTGCAGATTGGTCAAACCCTTCTTGTAATAGGCTAAATGAGAATTCGGCCCCCAGAATATATTAAAGTGGTTATAACCACCTAGAATGAGAAGTCGGCCCTGCCACTCACTCACTTGTTCATCAGAGCACAAGTTTGGAGTTGCATTTGGAGAAGAAGGAAGAGAGAGAGAGGCGCATTCTTGAGAGAGGACTTTCTATATTGTTTGGTTTATTCTCTTGGCATTGTATTGGCTATCTATATTAAGGAAGTTTTTGTTGGGTTTTCTCCCCCATGAGGGTTTCCCAGGATAAATGATGTGTCTCTTGTGATTGTGTATTTCTTAGTGATCCTATATATGTTATGGTTATCTAGTAAATTGAAAAGAAACCTAAATAATAGCTTAAACCTTAACATATCTTTCAGGTTATGGTTCGAGGCTAGTTGTGATTCATTTTTTAGTCGAAGGAGGACATTGAATTTTTTTTGGGGAGAAGCTGGAGTTGGGGCCTTTCAGGGTTGATTCTCCAAAATTGGTAAGTTGATTTCGACCTTGTAAGAGACCAGGTAGCAGTCATTAAATTCTGGGAATTCTTTCCAATGCTACCATTTATTTTCTACAATAATGATTCCCTAGTTTCCATCGGGAACAAATCAGGAGGGTTTTTAGGATTAAAACCAAATCGGAACAGAAAAGCTAATAGGAGGTGGTCCTGGATACAAATAGAGGTAGACCTAAGGGATGGTATAGTGGGAGATTTGGATTTGGTTTTAGGAGAGTACAACTAGAAACGTAAAGTGGATTATTGGTGGCTTCCATTTTGATGTTTTTCCTGCCATGAGGTGGGTCACTTGTAGCATTAGTGCACAAAATATTTTCTAATTTTGAAACAAGTGCCAAAGACATGGGTTAAAAACGACGAGCATATTCAAGAAGGAAAATTTTAGGTCAATTCCTTGGTATAAATCAAAGGAAATAAGCTAGAGGTATGGGTGCTTAGGGAGGTGAGCAAGGAGCAAGCTAGTGATGGGTAGGTTCAACCTGAGTGTACCTCTGGTAAGTTTATTAAGGCTCCTCCCCCTCCTTCTTTGGTTTCCCCTTCAAGTGATTTCCCTCTAGTTGGATTGGTTTCTTCCTTTCCTGAGTCGATTTCCCTAGGTTGGGTCCCTGTTTCCTCTAGCCCATGTGCTTCCCCCCCTTATCCCTATTTAAAAAATATAATGTATGTAGATTGCTTGGCATAGGATGGATTTGATGAGTTTGAGGTAAAGTTGGTTAATCCTTTAGAAAGTGAGGAGGTAGCCTTGTCCCATAAAAAATGGTATGCATTGAGGCCTCATGCTAAGAATAAGGAGGACCCTTCCTCCATTGGAATCTTATCCCTTAACTCTTTACATCCCAATCTGGTTGGGAGAAATTCTCATTTATGCAAATCTCAAAAAATATTTATTATGGATATCTGCAAAGGTAAACAATCAACCATCTATGGGGCCCTTGGAGCAGGGAAATCCCTTAACAAACCCTCTTCATGGTTTTTCTTTCCTTCAACGCGAGAGGGGTTGGGGGATCCCGCAAAAATCTATCCCTAAAAAGGCCCATACAGAGCCACAAATCAAATGTCATTTTAATTCAAGAGACTATGTGTGAAGGTTCTAGAGAAAGAGTCATGTTGGAGTCTTAGCTAAAAAGGTGGCCCTTTTGTGTTGTTGATGTAGCAAGACAATTTGGAGGCTTACTCAATGGGTGGAGTTTGGCGTGTAAATCTCTCTCATCTTTTTCTTTCAATTCAGCAATATTGGTGAAATTGGAGGTTGAAGATATAATTTTAAATATTAATGTGATAAATGTTTATGAGCCCTACAATGATAGAGTTCCATTCAAGGAAAACTTGGAAAATTTGGAGGAACTAAGCGAGTCTCGCATTCTTTATGAGGGAGGCATGAATCTCACTTTATCCTTGAGGGAAGTATGGAGGGTTAATCCATGTTTGGATCATCATAGTGTTTTCTTCTCTTCATTTTTCAAGAAACATCATATTATTGATATCGATCTGGTCAAATTAGTCCTGACATGGAGGAAATTTTGCACTAATGAAAAATCAATTTCCAAAAGGTTGGATAGATTCCTAGTGTTGGAGGCAGTTTTGAATAGTGGTTTTATTTTAAATTCGAGTGTATCCGAGGGTGGCCTTTCTAATCATATCCCTATAATATTCAAGCTTGCATCTGGTGGTGAGACGACTTGAGCACCCCTTAAATTCAATCATGTATGACTAGAGGAGGAAGATCATTGATCCATGGTAAATGATGCATGGGAACATCTTTCCCCCAATTCTCCCTCATCTTTAATGTGTCAATTTGATGATAATATTTCTAGATTCAAATTTACCACTAAGTGGTGGCTAAAATATTATGTTGAAAGGTCCCAAACACAGCTCAAAGAGGTAGAGGACAAAATCTCATAGTTTTATAATGAAATTGCTAATGGTTCCCTTTTTTATTCATATCTTGAGCAGTTGAGGGCCCATGAATTAGTATGTCATTCTATTTTGGAGAAGGAAGAACAAACTTGGAGTTTGAAGAGAAAAGCCTTATGGATTAAGGCGAGAGATAATAATTCAAATATTTTCCACCAATATGTTATTTATTGGAGAAACATCAACACCATTTGCGAAGTTAAAGCTTCATATGAATCAATGTTGAGCTATTTTAATGATAAGGCTGAAGAAGGGGTTCGTTACTTCCAATCTGTTATTCAAGAGCCTGTGGGTTGCCCGATATGTGATATTTTGGATGTGATATCTAAATTCCCACCAGTTTTTACTGAAGATATGAATCGATCTTTGGTGGATGTGGTCAGGGAGCCTAAAGTGTTGGCTTCTCTTTCATCAATTCAAAGAGGAAATATCCCTAGACCGTATGGCCTAATAGTGGATTTTTTTCTTGTTTTATGACTTGTTGAAGGAGGACTTGCTAAAGGTGGTAAGAGAGTCTCAACAGTTAGGGAAAATGATAGGATCCTTCAATTCCACATTTATCTCTTTAATTCAAAAAAATAAAGATGGAGTCTCATTTGGAGACTATCGACCTATCTCATGTTGCAACGTGATCTATAAAATCATGGCCAAAGTTATCATGCAAAGACTAAAACCTATGATGGGTGAGATAATATCAGAAGAACAATTTGGATATTTGAAACACCGTCAAATCCATGATGCAGTGTGAATTTCCCAAGAGGTTCTTCACTTAGTAAAAAAACATAAATAGGAGGAAACCATTCTTCAGTTGGATTTATCTAAAGATTACAATCATGTAAGTTGGAAATTTCTCCATTTGGCCATGATTCAAATGGGTATGGAGTTGTCAGTGGTGAACTAGATTATGGGATGTGTTCAGTCAGTGTATTATGTCATCCTTATAAATGATGCTCCTTCTCGGTTCTTCAAATCTTCACATGGGATCAGAAGGGATGTCCATTATCCCCATTTTTGTTTCTTATTGTAGTTGGTGCATTGAGTAAATTGATTTCAGATGCCAGGAGGTGAGACACAATTAGGGGTTTAAAGCTCTTAGATCAAGAAATCATTTCTTGTATTATATTTGTAGATGATGCGATATGTTTCTCCCAGGTATATTTAATGGATATCTTCACTCTAAAATGTGTTATAAATATATATTATAAGGTCACATGCATGGTAATCAACGTCGACAAGTATTGCTTGAATCCACACTTATTTTTAGATAAAGCTTCTCAGTACTTAAGGAATCTTCTTTCGTATCCCATGAGGGATTTGGAGAATGGCCTCAAGTACCTCAGTTTTCATCTCAAGCCAAAAAATTCTATGTTTGTTGATTAGTTGTGGTTGGTCAAAAAGGTGGAGGCACGGGTGACAGTTTGGGCCAATAGGATATTATCAAGGGGTGGAAGACTAGTTATGTTAAAATTTGTATTGGAGAGCATCCTTGTGTATTGGATTTTGATCTCTCCAGTTCCTAAAGGTATTTTAGTGAAAATACGTAAAGTGAGATTTCAGTTCTTATGGTCAGGGTCTCATAAGATAGGGGGAATTCCCTTGATGAAATGGAATAGAGTAGCTTCTCCAAAGAAGTTTGAGGGGTAGGGAATAAAGAACATTGTATTCCTCGCTCAGACCCTTGCAACTTGAAGTTTGTGGAGGCTTCTCCAAAGTGAATACTTATGGGGAAGCGTCGTGAAGTTGAATTATTTTATAGTTTGAAAGTTGAATATTGGTTGAGGCAACCAAGGAAATCATCAAAAGGGTCTATAGTTTGGAAAGTGTTGGCTTCTACTTTTACTCTTGTAGGGAAGTGGACGGTGTGGTGGGTTAGAAACGAAATAAAGGTTAGAATAGGAGGGGACCTTGGATGTGTTAGTAAATGCAGGGCACTTCCACACTAGTCCTAGTAGAAAAGAAGAAGAATTTAATCAAGAACGTAAATTACACAATAAATCACACAGTACACCAACATTTTATGTTGGAACCCTTAACTGGGAGAAACCAGCATGCCTTTGAGCGTTCTACTCTCTTGTTTTCTTATTCAATCAGAATAAAATTTTACATGTATAACCTTGGTCCCCACCTAAGACACAATCAACATCATACCCTCTTTCCTGTGCAAGAACAACCTTGTAGCCAAATTGTCTTACATATGCATGGCCAACAACCTATACCTACCCATGCATTAACCTGCATAAGTGTATTACATGATTCATTCATTAGCCTTTACAACCTTACAACATGCCTCTTTATAGGATTTACAATAGGAAAACCCCTAAAGATTGGCACCCAAAAATGGTTACATATTTGTGCATATCATTGGCTACAAATTCCACAAATCCAGGGATTCTGTTATAGTTGAATTCCAAGTTGGGTTACCATTCGACTACCAGTCAGCCTTCATTTTGTATCTAGTCAGTCGTCTCATTCCAACACTTCGACCTCTTTTCGGTTGACTTGTCATTGATATCTTTGACTTTGACTTTTCCCAGTCGACTCCCTAGAACTTTGACTTGTTATCGATCCACCTCGACTTTCAACCGTTAGTCGATCTACCTTGACTCGACTTTCACTGCAAAGAATATAACAACCCAAAATTCTCCCACTTGTTGTCTTATTTGTTGAAATAGGAGATTCCTGAAATTTCATTCACAGACCCAGGGTAGAAATGCCCATTGCCTCTCTACACCAAGAGAACTTCACAACACTCATAGACTTGGTCAATGAGTCTATTATGTTTTCCAACGTATCTAGTTTCTCCAGTAGCACCTTGTTACTTTCGACCATATCTCTCACAAAATGGTAGTGTACATCAATGTGCTCAGTCTTTGAATGATAAGTAGGGTTCTTTGCCATAAATATTGTTCTTTGAATGTCACAACTCACCTTCATAGTTCTCTGCTCAAACCTTATTCTTGAACACAACCTTTGAATCCATATTGCTTCCTTTCTTCCATGAGTGGTCACCATGTATTCAAATTATATTGTTGACAAGGCTACAAGCACCTATCACTTACTCATCCAACTTATTGCTTCGTCGAACATCTTGAAGAAATATCTATTGGTTGACATCCATTGATCTAGATCTCCAGCCAAGTCGATGTCTAAAAATCCATGTACATCTACTTTACCACTATCACCTCCATGTTTTCCTTGGTAGAATATAGCAAAGTCCTTTGTGCCACAAAAGTACCTGAATACTCTCTTGAAAATTTTCCAGTGCTCCTTTCCAAGTGTCAACATGTACCTACTTAATTGTTATTGGGCTAATTGTTAAGTGTGGACACAAATCAATCCCCCTAGCTTCACTACGAAACTAGAACAAAACAAGAAAATACACTACTCTTTCCTTAGATTTCAATTATCAAATGAGAAATGGATCTAGGACATACCTTTTAAATATCAAAGATCTGACTTCATCAATTCAATCCAATCTCTTTCGTAAGGCTTATGGAGAAATATCTGCAAAGAAACACAAGTCAACGAAGACAAGAATAATAGAGTCTATTCGATATGAAACTATGTATGTGATTAAGGAATCATACAATATGGAAAAGTAACAATCATATAGGAAACAAAAGCATATATGTATTAAAGAATGTGTAAGAAATATATAACCAGATGCCTTGATGTCGTCAGGTTCCTTCCAACAGTTCCTTGCTTCCCACACACTTCTGATCCATGGATTCTGTGACTATAGATATGAAATTCACTCACAATCTATCTTGACAAATAAAATCTCAAAGCCACTCTAACAAAGCTAACAATCTCAAGCCAAATTTCCAATCTCAATTCAATCAACCAAGCCCAAGCTCAATCCAACTAACTTTCTCTATAAGAGCTCCTCTCCTTTTATAAGTCGAAGAGGATAAGGTGAGGAGGTTAGGATGATCCCACTAAATTAGAAGAGTGAGTAAGATCCAAACCGATCGGAGGCCACCTCACCATAGAATCTTCTCCTTCTATAAGCATCACGAAGATGCTCATTTTTCCCACGTACTAAAATCGTCGCACCCTAAGCATAGTGAAACATGTGGAGACATCAAAACCTAGCTTTAGAGTAGTGGGCGATGATCGGGCATCGTATCACCCTATATATAGTGCAGCCTACAATGACCTTCCTTAATAGGGTTTTTTCAAAGGAAAATACAATTTCTTCTCTCAGGAAAAGTTATTCTCCCTTCTTTCTTCAGGAATTTGGGCCAATGATCCTTCTAAATAAAAAGGATAGGTTTACATCATTAACAATCATAGGGGTGATGGAAATAATGTGTAACAGACATCTTGAAGACATATATGTTGGTTGACATATGTCGATATATATCTCCAGCCTAGTCAATGTCGAAAAATCCATGTACATATACTTTACCACTATCACCTCCATGTTTTCCTTGGTAGAATATAGCATAGTCCTTTGTGCCACAAAAGTACTTGGTTACTCTCTTGACAGTTTTCCAGTGCTCCTTTCTAGGTGTCGACATGTACCTACTTAACACTCCCACTACATGGGCAATGTCTGATCGAGTTCAGACCATCAGATACATTAGACTACCAACAACACTTGCATAGGGAACATGTGCCATGTACTCTATATATCCTTATGTATTTGGACACTGCTTGGCATAAATCCTTTCTCCCAAAAGAATTGGCACCTTCATCTTTTTTCAATCCTACATATTGAATCATTTCAGAACTGTTTCAACATAATTTTTTTTATTCAACCAGAGATTTCTAACGGTTCGATCTCTCTTAATATCCATTCCCATAATGAAGTTAGTTTCTCTGAGATACTTCATTTCAAACTTAGAGGACAAATGCTTCTTCACCTCCTTTATTATGTCCATGTTGTTTCCAATCAACAACATGCCATTGACATACAAAGGTACATATATGAAACACCCACCTTCTTCCTTGGAATATATGCAGTGGTCATCTTTTCTTCTCACAAATCCCAAACTCAGGAAGTAAGTGTCGAACTTATAGTACCACATCCTTGGAGATTTCTTTAGACCATAAAGGGATATTTTGAGTTTGCACACCAACTCTTTCTTTCCCTTTACTACAAATCCTTCAATTGTTTCATGTAGATTTATTCTTCCCGGTCCCCATGTAGGAACATTATCTTCACATCCATATGTTCTATCTCTAGATTGAATGTTGCAACCAGAGACATTAGTACTCTAATGGAATTTAGTTTTGCAACTGGGAAAAAAGATCATCGAAGTCGACTCCCTCGACTTGGGAATAACCTTTCGCTACTATTCAAGCTTTGAAATTCTCGACTTGACCTGTAGCATTCATCTTCTTCTTGAACACCCACTTGCTTCCAATGAGCTTCCTTCCACTAGGTAACTTGACTAAATCCCATGTCTCATTTTTTTACAAGGATTCCATTGTTGGATTACTGAAAGGGGAA